>APFE031070002.1:229111-246433 GCA_000404065.3 Pinus taeda
GAAGAGACCAGCAGTAGCAAGAAAGGAAAGGAAACACAACAAGAGAAAGACAGTGAAAGATTGCAAGAGCAGAGAAAGTGGAGCACTACAACACAAAATATGGAAGCCTGGAGAACAACAACAGTTAACAATAGCAGTAAAGCAATTGACAAGCAAAGAAAGATTACAAAATAAAATTTGGGATCCAGGAGGAGATATCCAGACTTATGACTAGGTGGTCATGAACTTTTTTTTCATGGGGAGTCTGATGCAGGAGCATCAAGGGCACTTTTTTATTTTGTAAATATGTTAAAAGGGGGTGTGTTGATTTTTAATATTTTATTAAATTAATTTGAGTAAAATAGGAAAATGTGAGGATCTATTGTAAATATATTTTTATTTAATAAAAGGATATGAGGGAATTTAATTAGTGGAAGGATTTTAGGGATAAAGAGCTATCCTTTAGGGATGTTGAGATACTTGGGGATTTTGTGGAGTGACTAAAGGGATATGAACCAAAATTGGTTCAATTCAATTGATATAGATTAGTGAGAATAGAATAGGAGGGAGGAGTGAGTGTGAGAAGGGAGGAAGGATTCTCCTTGGAGAGCCTTTGGGCAGTTTGTAAAAGGGCCATGGATTTGCATATCTGGCCATGAATGTAAAGTTCTGTATGAATGTTTGTTTTTATGTATATATGAGGATGATGAATTCGATTCTGTATGCGAAATTGCTGTGTAATAATTATTGTATTAGTTCGCCTTCCGTTGATAACATACTGGCTTGAAACAGCAGTTACGCATAGCCTCTATTTCTAAGAGTTTGGATTTTCCATTAATTGGCTGAAGCGAATAGAACTTTTATACCTGAAAATTCTACTGTATTGGTTGAACCATATGAGGCAGCGTATTGCAATCGGGGTATAATACTGTGTATTCATGATTGTATTGCTTTGATTTTTAATTTACTGTGGCGACATATAAACTGTGACTGTTATATATATTTCGGTTGCATAAGATAGTTGAACAGGTGGAGCCAACGACATATCAAAGGTGCATACAACTGCACCGGCCGTGGGCTATTTGCGCAGTTACAATTTTATATATATATATATAATATAAATATATATATATATATATATAATATATATATATATATATATATATATATATATATATATATATATATATATATATATATAATATATATATATATATATATATCGACCGATCGCATGACTGATGTTCCATTGCAAATGTACCGGGACTGCGTAGAGTCATACATATTGTATTGGCTGTAGCATATGAATCTTTGCTATGGCACAAGCAGCGCATAATCACCGTCGGTGGAAAAGGAGGTAAGGATTGTTAAAATATACCGATTCGACATATTCTCTACAGCATAAAGGCGATATATATAGACATATGAGACTGTGTTATGATAAGAACCAGCAATAGCCAGCGTTTGACCAAATTAAAGGGGAAGAATGCGCCATTGTGATGCCATTTGCGCGCCTGTGTAGAATTATGGTGCGAACATGCGTAAGTAAATCAATATATGTATATATATATATATATATATATATATATATATATATATTATATTATATATTGAATCTGCATATTTAATTATGTTTCTTTTAGAATTGAACTGTTGTGCAGCGAGGAGCGATCTGTGGAGAACAGAAACAAACCACCGATTTACTTTGGGCCAGATGGAAAGACACGTAATTAATTTTGATGGGCAGGAGATCTGATCGATTCTCCTTGTTTATGTCTGTGAAGATAACACGTTTTTAAACTGCAGATTGAGGAAGCGCAGAGAGTTCCCAGTTCATTGAACGCCGAAGTGGTACCACGTGTTCTAGGCAAGCGAAGTTAAAAGCGTAGATCGGGTGGAAAGGCATTTTTCTGGGCATAGATGTATGGTAGAAGAGCGTTTTTTTTCACAAATACAAAACAAGATTGGTATTGTTATTTGTGGCAAGAGGATAGACTGTGGAAGTGTGAAAGGTGAGTTCAGGAATTTGGGAACGACTTGATGTAAGTTACCTGCTGTGGATGTGCGTAAGTGAATACTTTGAAAATTCGTCATTTATATGTGCCTGTTGTATGTTTAATTGACGAAGAAGTTGTCTTGGCATGGAAAGATTCTATAAACCTGTTATGCTTGCACTTTATTTACAAAACCGTGACTGTTAATTGCATATAATCTGTGGCAAAACCATACACACACAGTGTCATTTCGAAAGTGGGAGTTGCGCTCATTGCATCGACCGACGAGAAAGTGGAAGTGGGCTGAAGGCATGGTAGCCCTTAGACATAGAAATGGTTTCGGCTGAGATGTGTAACGCTATATGAAATAGCGTAGAGATATATATATATTGTGTGTTTGTCCGCCTATTGGGTATCGCTGTTAAGACTTTGCCAAAAGGCCACTGTTTGAGATAAGCAGATGAAGGTTAAAGGTAAGGCGCACTCTTAATTGAGTCCGGCCAATATATATTGGGATTTTTTATGGAACTAATGAGATTGCTATGGATTGGTCATGGTTTTTTATAAATCATCTTTAAGTGTACACTGGCGTGTGGTAAAATGCATGATTTGTATGCATGGTGATCGAAAGATCCTGGCAGTTGTGGCCTGGGAGAGGCCTGGGTTGCATCAGTGAAGAAGCTACGAAAATCAATGAACTGAACAATACTTCCTAAAGATTTAGACTTGTTTTGCATGAGACAAGATCCATATAGAGAGTCTAAGTTCTACTAGTGTGTCTCCAAGTGTTGTAGCCACCACAACCACCCTCCAAAAATTTTCACATGCTTTGATTTTGTAGTCTTCCTTCTTTCCACAGGAGCTTATCTTATATTGTCATCAAGTATTCATTCTATGATAAAATAATTACCTTTTCATGATTTTCTTATGATGTATTGATCCTGGCTTGATATCTTTCTAACACTAGCTAACTTCTAACTTGACCTTGCATCCTTGTTAGGCTTGCCTCCAAAAATTGCCTAGTATTGGAAGGAAAGCCACCCTTTCCTCCACAAATCTTACAATTCCTCTTAGAAGGCCAGACTTGAGCATGAAAAATGCACAATTCTGGATGGCCGCCCAACCTTATAGATGAAAACTGCACAAAACATCTCTTGATCTTAGAAACTATGCAATGTACCGAGTCAAGAAGTTGCCCAGACCTTGGGAATTACGCAGTCCTTCTTGGAAGTGTTCATACAAGTTTCTCAAAAACAAAAAAAATAAATGGATCCCTAGAAAATAGGGATTCACTAAGTAATTTCTTGAAGGTGACAGACTTACTATTTTTGGAACTTTTTGCCAAGTGTCACTTTTTCCTTAATTTTAGGCATGTGTGTCATAAACCTTAATTGTTATAGATCTATATAATAGATTCCCAGAGCTCATTTTTACATTTTATATTAGAGATCTATCATTCCCAAGGTGATCAAGGAGTGTCCAATGGAGTTTGTGACACTTTTCTAGGTGAGTTTTGGTTTTGTTGTATTTTGTCGCTTTTTCTGTCACTTTTTGCCATTTGACTTCTATGAGTTTTGCTTTTATCATTTCTTTTCATGTTTTCTTTAGTTTTAATGTATATTATATTGTACAACTATTTATTTCATCCATGATTCACCTTTCGCAAGTGTTGCATTAGTTTTCTTGTTTTTTCGTGTTAGTGGTCGTCGTTGCGATGACTCTTCTTGCATGTTTATTTTCCTTTTGCATGTTAATATTTCACACTTGTTTTACACTAATCTCTCCATAATTAGTTAGATCTTCACTTTGACATGTATCATCACTCAAATCTATTAGTTTCCCACACTCAGTTTGAGAAGATCTTCTCATCCATTGACCATGCATCACCTGTTCTAGTTGGGCATTGCACAAGTCTGAGGCTCAAGCTCTTAGCTTGGCCTTTGAGACTACACATTGCACAGTACCATGTTGGCCACAACCTCTACCTCAGTCTACCCAATCAGAACTATGCATTGTATAGTCTCTAGCCCAAGCTGCATCACAGATTGCTAAGACTACACAATGTGTAGTTCCTCCAACTAGTATCCCTCCCTTGACCTCAGGAATTGTGCAATCCTCCTCATCAATTCACTGGATTGTTTCTTGATCTTGCTATGCGAGTTGATTTTCTGAAGCTAACTTATGTATGCCATGAGTACTTTTCCTCCCACATGTATTGCAGGTGTTGAGAACTTCTCTTCACCAGTCATGGTTAGCATGGCACCCAAGAGAACTTCTTAAAGGATACCATAGAAAGCAGCACCAAGGAGGAATTTTAAAGCACACTAGTTTACTTGCAAGTACACTTGGACACTCAATTGTTTGTAAAAGGGAAATCAAATATCACATGGTAGGAGGTGTTAGGATATTCTAACACATAGGAAATAGTTAAGTATAACTTGGTCTAATGTAGAGTTAGGTAAAGTGTGTTTCTTTACTATGTACTTTTGTAACTTACAATTTGACAGTCATGATATGTTCTAGACATGAAGTGATCCACCGGTTCATTCTCTCCTCGTTATTACTGACACTTGATTCATGGATTAACACCTAATTGGTCCACAATCTCTATTTAAAGAGCATGGATGGCCATTTGTAGGGTGACCATTCATGAGAGAAGCTTATGTAAATTTTCTTTCTTTTATTAATAAATTGCCTAAAGTGGCTGCATTGGCTCAGGCCATGGATTGTTTCCCTCCTTGAGGGTTTTAACCACGCCAAGAATATTGGTGTACTAATCTATGATCTCTTTGTGAGTGGTGTCCTTTTTTGTTTTATCTGAGGAACTTACCCTGTAAATTCCTAGAGGAGGTGAATGATATTGTCTTAGCAAGAACCTTCAAAGAATATTTGGAAGATCGGTAGTTGTATGTCAATGTACAAAAGTCAAGGTAACACAGGTTTGCATGCAGGTAACCAACATTCCCATGTGAAAATGTTATTAGTTGGCACACAGATCCAAAGATTATGACTCTTATCAATACCAATGGACAAATGATTTCTTCTTTTATGGTAGTATACTATCATCTCATGTACCATTTTCTTGAGCCAAAATCGCTCATGGATTCGTACTTCTATGTGAAAAATACATACTTGAGCACCAAGGAGATTGTTAAAGGTTGGGTGAAAGAGCCAAAAAAGTCTCTTTAGACACCCACCAACACCTACAAGACAAGATCTTTCAGGAGGGCCTATTAGTTGTTGATAATCCTATGTTTTAGAATCTATGGTCAGAAGAGAACCGAGACCTTACCTGAAGGGTGGGCTTTCTTATTGGACCATGTTGTGAATGAAGGTAAACCATTCAACTGGTCATATTTGTTGGCTCAGGAGCTTCAGATTCATGTATCTAATGCCCTTAGACCTCCCAAGGGTGAGAAAGCAATATTTTACATGTATTCATATCTTTGGGATGTAATTTGTCCACACAATGCATTCCCTGACATGAATCGGACTTGGACACCATGGTAGCCTGTCGTGTATGTTTATTGCAAGCTAATTTTAGAGTACAACTACAGAGAAGTAATGGAGAAGCTAATTGATCACTTCCTCATTTCATTGTACAAGTCTATCTTTGAGGAAGAGCCACCTTGCATGTCACATGGGGAAATGGAAGCAATACGTAGATAGAAAATTGGTTTGCCTTACTGGATGACACTTTCCTCAAGATGTTTGGTGGACATAAGTCTCTGCAACTTTTACTGAGGTATGCCATTGATAATTTAGTCATTCAAGAATTTTTGTATGATATCTCCATAGAGTTGTCAACAACTTTGCTTAGGAAGAAGAAAGCACCTTGGTCTACTCTTCCTATGAAAATCAGATTGTACGAGATCAAGAACCTGGAGGTCATAGATACTGAAGGGAAGGCAATATAAAAGTTTTCATTTGGTACTCTCAACTTCAATTTGTATGATCCCTAGAATGTTTGTAGAGACCACTATGCAAGGATTCATTATCAGTGGCTAAGTGAGACCTTTCACTAACCAGAGGAGGAACCATGGAAGAATTATTATAATGCCTCCAAGTCCCGTGAGCTGATTAGTTTTACAGGAACTTCACAGGTTACTCCGTAGCAGGAAATCACTCCAGAATCAACCAGTGGAAGAGTGAAACCCAGTGCATGACAAGGGAAACAGGAAGGATGTGCACAATCCAGGGGGAGTGCAAAGTTGCAAGATGAAAGAAGATCCATTCATTATGAGAGTATCTATAAAAGTGGAAAAGAAGAGGAAATAGAGGGCATAGGAAGAAGAACAGAATCAGAGGGAAGAACAGGAGCACAGGAGGAGAGAAGAAGAAGAGAAGAAGAAGTAAGAAGAAGAAATGATAAGAGCAGAATTAATATCAAAAGAAAGAGCACGGAGACACGTTGAAGAGATAGAAGAGAACTAACAACCAGAAGAGGAGAGAAAATAGATGCAGGACAAAGAGCTCACTCAAGAGATAGAGGAGTCGATATAAATTCAATACATTGGGGAACCAAATCCAAGTAAATAGTAGGTCACCATTCGGTCTCCCTATAGAGGAGGAGAGAAGAAGAAGAAGAGAAGAAGAAGTAAGAAGAAGAAATGATAAGAGCGGAATTAATATCAGAAGAAAGAGCACAGAGACATGTTGAAGAGATAGAAGAGAAATAACAGCAGAGGAGGAGAGAAAATAGATGCAAGACAAAGAGCTCACTCAAGAGATAGAGGAGTTGATATAAATTCAATACATTGGGGAACCAAATCCAAGTACATAGCAGGTCACCATTCAGTCTCGCTATCCTTCGGTAGAGCATGATCAAAGCGAGGAAGGGGAAATTGTTCCTCTCGATGATGATCTAACTGTGGATACGTACAATATGAGTTATGACGAGCTTAAAAAAATGATTGTACAAGCATGGAAGAAACATTTTCTGGACGACCTTGCATCTCCTACATTTTTCAAAGAAAGGGTGATAGTGAGAGACACAAGAAGAAATCCAGGTGTCATTGCCGCAACCAACTTGGCCTTCATAAGTGCTTTCAAGTCAAAACCAGAGTATTTGATGGACGAGAAAAAACAACTGGAAAATAACTTGTAGGATTCTAGGCAAGAGATTGAATAACTCTGAGTAGAGGTACATAATGTAGCTTTGGCATAGGTCCATCTAGAAGAATTGAAGGCATCGATACTTGGTGAAGTATCGACACTGGGAGAGACCATGTATATTCTTTATGAGGAGCTTGTTACTGTGCATAAGGAAGTTGTCCACTTGCATGAATTGTAGCAAAAGTGTAAATATTTAGTTAAAAATCTCAAGAATGTACAATTTTCCATCACTGCCATGCATGAATGGTCAATGAAATATAAAGGGGCACCACTTGACTTGTGTAGGAAAGCAAGGCAAGAAGTAGAGTTGGAGAAGGAAAAGGTTCATATGCTTATCCATAATAACAAACATATCACCTTGTTCATTTCCAAAACTCAGGCCTCATATGCACGGTTATACAAAAGTATAGACTTCTTAGTGAAATCGCACGGGATCCCATCAGTCAACTCACTCACGAAGATCAAGCACATGAATCAGGCCAGGAAGGAGATTCAAGAATACTTGGAATAGTTCAGATAGATAGGCATCAAGGAATATTGAAGTAAACAGACATAATATGCACAAGTACATTAGTGGCCTTGTCCAAATCAACATGATGTTGCTCTTGTTCAAGAAGGAAACACAAATCAGTTCTAAGTAAGTGTACCCGAATGCCATGGAGGTTAGAGTCTGCTTTCGGCCTAAAACCATTGCACAGTTTGGGGATATCATCACGTGGTATAAATATTGGCACCACTACATAGCTGAGAAACATCAAGTGGAAGTTGTTGAGCTAGAGTTTCTCCAAGCTCAAGATTAATTGTTTTGTCTTATTAGGTTGTCAAGTTAGCTATACCTAATTTTTTATTATATGGGTAGAAGTGTATTTTAATATTATTTTGTAATTAATTTGTAAGTGGAATTCCAAGTGTCAATATTAAGTTGTGAAGAGTAACAATGTAATGAATGTAAAGAGTCATGTTGTAATCCACTGCATCAGCAACTTAACCATATTTCGAATGAGACTCCTACACCATACATTGTGAGGTCTAAATGGGACTTCATATTGGGGAGATCCCCTTAATGCTAGTGGGTCCAACACTGTCAACAGGTCTATTGTAGTTTAATTTTTGGTTTTTCCAAAATTTCAAAAAAAAAATGTAAGAAAATAAAAGAGAAATGAATATTTTTTAGAATGTTTAGAACAAATTATATTATTTTTATTATTAATTTTCTAACCTTTATAACTCGATAATATTAAATTATTTGTGGACCTACATAGATAATTGAAAATCATTAAAAATCGTATGCTTCTAATGGTATATTATGTTGCATCACAGGCTGTCACATCACATCAAAATGTTACCAACCAAACTTCACAAGATTGAAAAATTCGCAGGGAAAGCACAAAGTTGGATTCCAATCTCATCAATCAAGTGATCAACAGTCATCATATGCTGCGCCAACCTCAACCCATTTTCTAGAAATCACTAGCGAGGGGGGGTTCAAAGTTTTTTCCTCAAATACTTTTTCTAAGCATTGTTTTGTGTAATGTTGGGAGCCCCTTTGGATGATTAATAAAGTTTCAAGTGATTCCAAATGTTTGTTGGTTACAATATGTGCTTCTTTTCTTTGTAATTCATTTATGGTGTATCTTATTCTTTTGAAATTTGTGTATGAAATTGTTGGTTTCTTTCTTTATTAAACATATTTATCAATGCTTTCTGGAATAACAAAAGATACCTGTTAATCTTTACTTAAAGAAACCTTAATGAAGAACTCCACAATTTCATCGTTTTATCTCCTTTCATTTCACAATTTTTTTCTAAGATTTGTTGTATATAATTGTTTTTAGCCATGTACATTTTATATTTGTTCTACAAAATTATTCTTATCATACTGCAATTTCATAAAAGGATGTAGTCGCTGACATATAGGCCATTTCGAAGTAGTTTGTTTATTCTTCCAAGAGTTAAATTGCATTACAACTCAAGGGGTGTCTATGGAAAAATGTAGAAAACAAAATGAATATATCTATATTTGAACTGTATTGATGTCGTAGGCACTGACATCCTTTCAACTAGAGGTTGTCTCTAGGGTTACAACACCTTTCCGCATTGTTGTCGAGGAATAGTTTTGAATATTTTTCCTTAGGTATATTTTTTAGAATTTCTTTGATTGGTGAGTAAATAAAGTGTGGGTTGAGACCACTCACCAGAGGGAGTTAAAAATTAGCAATCCTAACCCCAAGAATACCTCACACTTACTCTAATATCTCTGAGCTAAAAAACCCTACTTTATTTGACCCAGAGAGACTTTTTTCAAAAAGCGTTTAGAGAGACAAATCTCCAAAAATTCCTTATCTTACAATACCTACTCCTAGGGCTTAAAGTTCCAACTCAGAAATAATTGAAGTAAATACCCCTAGAGTTACTCCAAATATTCTAGACTTTTTAGAAGGATATTTTCCCCTCCAAAATTTCTTTTTTTCCGAGCCCAAATTAGAGGGGGAATATTTTAAAATAGTTTCTTTCTCTTGACAAATTTTCCCGGAGGTTGAAGAGATTAAAAATATTGCTATGCCAATCACATCTCAAGTTCTTGCAGTCATCTCATAGCCAGTTCCAATAACTACATTCCCTCTTGTTTCATCTGCATCATAAATAATAAATATTCCTCCACCCCCACTGCAAAATATGGAAATATCTAGGTTTTTCTTTAACAAATACACTCGTCTAAATCTTCCATGGCCAATGAATGCTATGCCTCAATATTATTTGAAAATCTTTCCTCATTTCACTGGAGAAGATGGAGTAATAGCTAAAAGGCATGTGGAAACATTATGTGTGTTTGTTGAAAACCTTAATGTTTAGCATATTGATTTGTTATGAGTTTGTTCATACAATATTTAGATGGGGAAGCAAGAAAATGGTTTAAAACCGACCTACTAATTGAATCAATGCATGAGAGGAATTAGAAAATGTTTTCATGCTGAAATGGGGAGAGAATAAATATCATGGGTACTTTTTAGCATAATTTAATGGAATAAAGAAAAACGCTAATGAATATTTTGCTAAATTCATAAAAAAAAAGTAACAAACTTTATAATATTCTACTAGAAGAAATCAAGCCCGCACCAATAGTTGGAAAAGTAGTCTTTGTAGGGCCCTTTGATTCTGATTTTGGCTTTACTTTGAGAGAAGGAAAATCACCTACCCTTGATCAGATTCACATTGATGCTTTAGAGGTGGAAGAAAATCTAGCAACATCAGTAAAGTTAAAACAAAAAATAGAGCATGTTGATAAAAGAAAAGGAAAAGAAGAAGTTCGTCCTTCAGGTAAGCAGAAAGATATGCACGAGAATAAGCTGGATGAAATGACTAAAGTAATCATAAATATTTCAAATAAGTTGGTAAAGTTGGAGTTGGAAAATAGAAATCCTCCAAGACAAATCTAACACGATCCAAATAGGAATTTCAACCCCCATTTCAAGAGGACCCCTCTGCAGATTCTACATAGGGAGAGGAAAGATCAACAGTATTATTCGAAAAAAAATAAGTAGAAATAGAGGAAGAGTGTGTATATCAGTATCCTCAAACTCTTTTATATGAAGAAGAGATTAATGGTTGCTATAAGAAATTTCTATACTTGATGCAGGTTGAATTGCATAAGAGATATGATCTGAGATCTAGGAAAAGGTCCAGAACTTAGGATCAAAACGATGATCAAGTCCAACATATTACAAAAAGGAGTAATGATAAGGGGAAGGATCCCATTCAATCCATTCTAGTAACTAGAGGAGAATAATCACAACCTCAACAAGCCAAGCTAATTCAAACAAATCCAGCAAAAAAAAAAAAAAAAACCTATGCAATAAAAGAAAGTAACTCAGGAGAACAAGGAGGTAAATGAACAAGCAAATGTGGAGAAAAGAATACATAATTTTAGCATTGAAATGGAGTTAGATAAAGTAAATATCCTTGTTACATTGGCAGAATTAACAAGAAAACCTACTTACAAAAACAAAAGCGCTAATTTCATGAACTTAACAGAGGTAACTGCCACCCAAGATAATGTGAATCTACAAGAGGAGAGATCAGTTGTGATGGTTGGACTGCATGTAGAGGAGCAATATTCTACTACTCCTCCTATCTATATCACATTTCTAATTCATGATCTGATGCTATATAATTGTATGTTGGAATCAGGAGCCCTTCACAATCTTATGGCTCTAACTATCATGGAGCAACTTGGTTTAAAGATTACTAAACCATACAAGGATATTTACTCTTTTGATTCAAAGAGAGTATAGTGTCTTGGTGTGATTAAATATTTGGTGGTCACTTTGGCACAGATTCCTGTTATGAGTATAGTGACAGACATCATGGTTTTTGATATTCCAACCCGGTTTGGTATGCTTCTTTCAAGATCATAACGAATGAAACTTGGAGGATCCATCAAAGAGAATCTCACATATGCAATGGTTCCAGTTTTTGGTGGAGAAGAATGAAGGTTCTACAGAGAATCAAGGTTTGTCAAAATCATTACCAAAGAAGTTAACCCAAATAACTGGCTAGTGTATAGCCAAAAAATAATTTTATTGTTTTTTGTTAGAAATAGAAGACAAGATAGTTGAATATACTTAGGTTGAGATTCAAGAAATTGTATAGAAACCAAAAGAAATTCATAACTCCATCTGCTAGTTGTATTTCAATGGAGAATACTCTAGGCAAGGTATTGGTATCACAGGTAATATCACAAAGTATGAAGTGTTAGTTTCGGGATTACAAGTTGCAAAGAACTTGAAAATAGAATGTTTCTTAGTATTTGGGGATTCTAAGTTGGTCATCAAACAGATACAGGGCCAATGTAAGACTAAAAATCCAAGGTTCAGATCATATAGAAACGAATTTTGAGACTTGATTGACAATTTCTTCTCAACTTTTAACATACAATTTTCTCCAAGAGAGAAGAACAAGCTGGTAGACTCTTTGGTAGTGGAAACTTGTACATTCAAGCCTCCACAAAATCTTTTCTTGAGATATAAAATTGAAGTTGGGATATGAAATTGAATTTGGGTAATGACCTTCAGTGCCTAATAATGTGAATTGTTGGAAAGTGTTGAAAAATAAGAAGCAAATCAAGCAATTTATGGAGGTATTTGGAGAATTATCTGCTTCAAGAATTGACCAAGAATAAGAAATTGATAATCAAGAGGAAGAATTTGAATAAGATTTTCCTTATAAAGGTTCTATAACATATCAGAAGATTGTATAGTTGAAAGGTAATGTAATTTCAAGATGACTTGTACCATTAGAAAGGTCGTTTGATGCGAAAGATGTTCTAACTAAAGTCATCAAACAATATTGGGAGGAAGATATTGAATATTATAACATTGGTACAAAATAATAAAAAATATTGATCAAGTTGGCAAAGGGGTTTCGAAATATTATAAATAGACGTATGTAGATTTATTCAAAAACTATTCTAATAATTTTTACTCATCATGTGAAGATTTGAAGATATATAACACAAATGTCATTCATCATAAAATTCCATTGAAACCAGAAGTGAAGCCTTCTAAGAAGAATCTTAAACAAATGAATCCTCTATTCATTCCCATAATATAAAATAATTTAAGAAGTTACTCCAAGAAAATATTATTTTCCCTTTAATACACTCATACTGGGTTGCAAATCTAGTCCCAGTGAGGAAAACAAATGGAGAGATAAGGTTGTGTGTAGATTTCAAGAACCTAAACATGGAATCTTTCAAAGATAATTATCCCTTGCCTAAGATGGATTATATATTGTAGAAGTAGGTTCCTCAAGACTATCAATGGTAGATGGGTTTTCTAGTTACAACGAAATTGCACTCCATCCAAACGATCAGAAGAAGACACATTTTATAACATCTTGGGGCACATTCATGTACACCAAGGTCCCATTTGGCCTCATTAATGCAAGTGCCACATTTAAGAGGGCAATGGAAAAAACCTTTGTAGGGGATAAATATAAGTTTGTTGTGACTTACCTTAATGATATAACTATTTTTTAAAATGAGATGACGAACATTTGGATAATTTACAACAAACCTTTGAAAATTGCAGGAAGTATGGGTTGTCCATAAATCCAAAGAAATCATAGTTTTCTCTTAGGGAAGGTAAGTTGTTAGGACATATAGTTTCAAAGGAGGGAGTAAAAATTTACCCTAAGAGAGTAGAAGCTATCAATAACATCTCATTACCAAGAAATAAAAAGGATATTCAGGTTTTTCTTAGGAGAATTAATTTCTTAAGAAGATTTATTCATAATTATGAAAAAATTGTGAAAGAAATTATTGATATGATGAGGAAGGATGAGGAGGTCAAGTGGACTCCTGAAGCTAGAGACTCGTTTTCAAGAATAAAAATGGATTTTTGGGAAAATATTGTGCTAATTAATTCAGACTATGAGAAGCCTTTCCTAATATTCTCTTTTGAATCACCCACCACCATTACAGTTGTGTTGTTAGAGAAAAATAATAAAGACAAAGTGCATCGTGTATCCTTTTTTCAGACAGGTTCTAACGCATGTTGAATTGAAGTATAAAATTTTGGAAAAATAAGCTTATGCCCTTGCCAAAGCACTTAAGACATTCAGAATATATGTATTGCAATATAGAAGTATAGCATCGATCCCCGTTGCAATAATCAAGGATTTTTTGACACAAGGAGATAGTGAAGGTAAAAGAGGGAAATGGACTGCAAAGATGCAGAAGTATGACATGGACATAAAGCCAACAAATCTAATAATATGGCAAGGAATGACCAAAAAATTATCAGAGGCAAATTGTGGGTATTAATTTGTTGGTTGATAATTCTAGGCTAAATGCAGAAGTTGAGCAAGAGAAATCTAAAGAGGAGAATGACAAAATTGCATGTAAATACTTATTCTTAGAATGGTACAAGTTCATTGTTCATTGTTCATTACTTTTTGTTTCTTGAATTTCTACTAGGTTTGGATGGAGCTAAGTATAAAGCCTTAACATTACAAGCTTAGAAATTGGTTAGAAATAAGTAAATTATTTTTATTATAAAGGTTCTAACCTTTATAGCTCAATAATACTAAAGTTTGTGTGGGCCCAGTTAGATAATTGAAAAGAATTAACAGTCGTGCATTTTTGATGGGGGGTCACACTACAATTTTGGGAATTCACGTCACATCAAACTACACCCAACCAAACTACACGAACTTTAAAATTGGTAGGGGTTGTGCAAAGATGGATTCCAATCCTATCGATTAAGTGATCAACAATCAGGATCTGTTGTGCCACCGCCGTCCAATTTTCTAGAAACCACCAGTGTGGGGGGTGGGGGGTTGAAGTTTTTGTCTCAAATACTTTTTCTAAGCATTTTCTATGTAACGTTGGGAACCCTTTTAGAATATTAATGAAGTTTCAAGTGATTCCAAATGTTTTTTGCTTATAGTATGTGCTTCTTGTCCTTGTAATTCAATTATGGTGTATGCTCTTCTTTTGAAATTCATGTATGAAGTTGTTGGTTTTTTTTTTGTGTTAAAAACTCTTTAAAAGGTCATTCCACACTCTTTCAATATATTAAATAAATTTATCAATGCTTTCTAGAATAACAAAATATACTTGTTAATATTTAATTAAGAAACCTTAATGAAGCGCTCTATAGTTTCATCGTTTGATCTCCTTTCATTTCACAATTTTCTGCTAATATTTGGTGTCTAGAATTTTGTTTAGCCCTATATATTTAATATTTATTCTTAGAAATTCTTCTTACTATACTGTAACTTCATAAAAGGTTGTAGATGCCGACATACAAGGAATTTCGAAGCAGTTTGTTTATTCTTCCAAGAGTTAAATCACATTACACTTCAAGGGTTGTCTCAAGGGTTGTCTCAAGGGTTGTCTCTAGGGTTTATCTGAATTGTATAGATTTCCTATGCACTGACCTCCTTTCAACTAGAGGTTGTCTCTAGGGTTACAACAGGGTCTGAAACCTTCCAAGAGTTTTTTTTAGGCATCAAACGAAGTTTTTTTGGGGTACAATTTTTTTTCTTTAGTGTTGCACCCTTTTTTCCTATTCTACACACACAGACCCTTCCAGCGGTGCAAGAATAACATCAATCAGAGTTTGTATGCGAAAGTCATGCTTTACCACCATAATTCGAGAGGATGCCATGTTAGCCCACATTATTCATTGAAGAGGGGCTAGCCACGAGATTATGAGGTAGAAGACTCTAGAAGGGTTTATATTGTAACTCTGGTTAAGAGTCGAGGTAGTCAAACCTAACCGCTAGTAGGCTATCAGGTTGTGTTATAATCGGACCACTAGGAGGAAAAGGGGTTCCATTCTTTCGATTGCATTTGCTCCATACCTGAGCAAAATTACCTAAGAGGGATAAGAGATAGATTACACAAAGAGGATTTGTGCACTGTAGGAGCCCACGTGTGACATGCTATACTTCTTTGTACGCATAGCCATATTTCCATTAAGAGAAAGAGAAAGGAGTGACCTCACCTCCCCACTGGATTTTTCTTGCGAAAGGATTTCCTAGAACATATCTCATGTCAAATGTGTATGTGAGCTTTTATTTTTCCGTTTTCCATTTTTTGCGTAATTTTAATTCGAATGCATGCACTATTAACAACCAAATCTACAGATCCAAAAATCTAATAAACTTGTAATCATGTAGAAATTCATATTTTACATATATTTTTTATCAAATTTTTTATGACGAACTGTCAAATATAATATCTATAATAGTTTACAGATCAAAAAGTCCTTGTGAAGTAGAATCTCCAACTCCAAATAGTCCTCCACCAAGCTATAATAATCTATACAACCCTACATTATCCCACCTTTTTCACTATTAAATTACATAAATAGTTCAATATGCTAGCCAAAATTAAATTTAAGCATATATAAAATAAGAGATTGGTCGAATAAAGATTAATGTATTGCTTGAAATTACATACCATCATTTTACAATTAAAATGAAATCATTTTACACTGACTTTCCTCATTGATTGGAGAGTCAAACTAACTAATATGTTCTTTTACACTTAAAAATTCAGAGCATTTAAAGTTTTGCAAACATCCTTCATAATTCAAGCAAGCTATTAAGTATGCCAAGTTATCAGTAAAACATTTTTTTTTGTTTATATCATCTGATCGATGATTATACTTAATCATTATTAATAATCATGGTCTATTTTAACTTCATTATCGAAAAAAAAGTCTTTAACATACAAAACATGAATGTGTATAAAATTTCGGAAATCCCAAGAAAAAGTTGTTTCTCGATGTCTCTTGAGATTGACACTCACCGAATACTTGTGACATGGCAAATAAATAAATAACCCGACGCAGTTTAAATAAATTAACTCTTTATAATCGTTTCAATGAACAATAATTAATGAGGAAAATTATGTTACAGTGGTGCGGCCGCACCTTCATCATAACGAATGCTGGCAATCCCGTATCAACGTAAGTTTTTAATGAATGTTTTAATGATTAATTAATATAGATTTATTCTAAGTATGGATCTAATATGAGTTAAGATAGATTAATTTTTTTGACACACAATGTGTTATTTTTCATTTTTTAAATTGTATTTTTAAATGCTAAATAGAATATATATATGACCAAATAAAAATTTTAACCATAAAAATTTAATATTTTCTATATATTGATATATATGAAGTTTATATTGTGTAAATTAGTTAACATAGATTTTCAAATAGTTTATTTAAATTTTTTGTTGAAATATTTTTGAAAAATATAAGATTTAAACATCTTATTCACACATTTTATTTTACTTCTAATTACTTTACACTATACTCATTTTTTTTTAATTATAGCTGACATTATTTTTCTATTATTGAATTGAGGCTTCTACGATCCATAATAGTTGTAAGAAGAACTTCAGCCTAAATCACATGAAGAAAGACCTTTGTTGACGCATTTCGAACCAACCAGTGTGGTCATCGTCAAGACAAGTTGAAGAAACAAATCCAGCTTTGCATGTTAAATAGTCTGAGCAGAGCCCCCAACGGCTATCTTGACCAACGGCTACTTTTGACTTTGGGACCAGAGTCAAAAAGTCATTTTTATAATATAGTTATATTCGGTGACCATTCCTTTAAAATATATAAAAACATTTATAGATATAAAATGATTTAATAGGTGTTTTTGTTAATAGTTAGTTAAAAGGTTTAATAATTAAAATTATAAGTTATTAG
>APFE031070002.1:260113-291309 GCA_000404065.3 Pinus taeda
TATATATTATTTGTTACATTGTCTAAGACGTCAGGAATGAGATGGCGCTCCTCTGGTTTTCTTACCTTAGCCGTGATTCAGATTACGGTTAACTGCAGACGTTGTAATCCCCCGGGCTCCCTCTGCTACCAGCTAACCCCACCTGCACTTGCTCTTGAATTCTGATGGTTACAATCTACCATTCCTAGGCTCAGCATGGAGGACATGGAATTGGAAGCAGTGGATTACTCACCAGACCATTTCCTAGAACAATCCATTTTTTGTTGCCCAAACCCTAATCCGACACTCGCTTCCTCTGCAACTTCGTCCTGCTCGAACCCATCGACGATTGTCTCCCTCCCTGGGCTATCTGCCTCCACCCTCCACATTCGCGACCCTCTTCATTAACTCCCCTACCCTAGACTGCCCCCTACTCTCTCCCAGAACCCTCAACCTCTTGGCCGCTTGCTCGTCCCCAACCTTTGATCCCTCGCCCCCTATGGATGATCTCTTCCCTACCTATCCTACCTCCTCCCTAGGTTGTGAGATTCCTGAGGTAGCAAAAACAGAAGCTGTCAATCTTGGCACTCCCAGTAGCTGTGCAATGGCACATGCTTCGACCCCTCCTTCATGTTATCGGGAAATCTAGTGTCCACTCGGAGCTATTAGTCCCACTGCTACTAGTCCCACTAAGACTGGTAGCTATCTTAGAAACAAACTAACTAAAACTACTATAGCTTTCCTTTATGAGAAATAGATAAGAGGGGAACAAAGGAAACCAACCTCAGTCTTGCGCTTGGTTCCTCGCTTAGTTCCTCTCCCTTTTGACAGATCTTTGTCGCTCCTCTTTCGTCTACCCAGCTTCGAAGAGCACCTGTGGAGTCAAAGCAGCATAATACTATCGAAGAACAGAGATATACAATCATAAGCAATACAGGACCAAATATGTATTGGCCACACAAATGTATATATCATCAAACATACAAGAATGTGGAGGAAAACTTGAATAGCTTTATTAATATCAAGAATAGCAAAGAGGATTACAACCAATTGTTCTGACCCAGCATCATCTTCTCAGCATGACAACCCTTCTTCACCTCATGAAAAGCTTAGATCACCCAACACTATGATGTTGCACCAGGAAACCAACAACACTTCCTTACAAGATACAAGATTCCAGCCTCCGGATCTCTGTGATGAGGGATCCATATATAGATGATTGTAGGGGGGTGAGTAAGTTTCTCGGATTTTGATTAGTGTCCTCTCTCTGATAGTTCTTGATTCCACTTGGAGATTGATGATCTCTTACTCATCCCTAGGCGAATTCAGAGAGGCATGTGTCAGAGGACAAGTTTCTGGAAGATTCCATGATCCTCCACCTCGCAAACTGTTTCTGCCATTTTTCCATTCTTGCCCATCACACCCTACAGAAGGGCTTTCCAGTATGCATCGCACTCTTTACACTGAGCAGGTGAGATGCATCGCACCCTCTGCACTGGGCATTCTGTATGGTCCAGTTTTGACAAATTCTGAGCAGTTTTTGGTGGAGAACTTCTAGGAGATGATGTAATCAGCTGACCTTGTTCTTTTAGGGTGTGAAGCAACACTTTTAGGGACTTAGGAGCCCTTAGTTTATGGACATTTATGATTAGGGGTTGCAGTTCCCGAAAATGTCTATAACACTTCAAGATGCCTTGAAACCCCTGTAATCAGGTTAAAAACTGCGGCTGAACAATCTCAACAAGAAACCCTTAGCCTCTCAGACCCATTGCAGGACCATCCTACAGTGCCGAGATCAGGGAAAAGGAAATCTAAGTGTGTAAAGGCCTCAGGGAAGGACTACACCATTCAAATTTGGGGAGGTACTCACCATGGGAGAAGTTGCAGACACGGCAAGAAAATTTTTGGTGGGTAGGGTTCGAGGAAGAACCTACTCGGTGAAACGTCTGGGGTTATGGGTAAAAGAAATTTGGGGGCAGATCTTCATACAGTTTCCAGAAGTACAAATCCTTCCATGAGGATGGTTTGTGCTCCACTTCGCCCTTGAAGAATATACAAACATGGCACTCGCCCGGTATTGGCACATTTAAATGGCCCCTATCCTGCTAAAAAGATGGAGCCCTCTCTTTGATCCAGAAAGAGAGGAGATCGGTGCCAGACCCCTTTAGGTACATTTACCTGGTTTACCCCTTAAGTACTAGTCAAAAGAGGTATTCGTGCGAATTGGAAACACCTTGGGCACATTTTTGGACTATGATAAATCTATCATCCAGTCCAAGAACAACACCCTAGCTTGCATCCTAGTGCACCTGGATACTCGGGAGGGCTTGGAGGAGAATATTACGCTTCGATGGCGAAATTTTACTTGGGTTCAAATCCTATATTATGAGAGAGTGCCATTCAGATGCCGCAGCTACCACAAAGTCAAGCACCTGTACAAAGAATTCCCTCTGGTGCAAAACCCCCAGAAGCGCCAATGGAAAAAGAGGGTGGGACAGGCATGACCACCACTGTCACCCCCAAGAAGACTATGTCAACAACACCCTCCTTGATTGGGAAAGAGACCATAGTTTAGCAAGTTGAGCATCCTCCTGGCAGCTCCTCGTGACCTCCATCTCCGTCGTTGCTCAAGCTAGGGAAGCAGCTGAAGTGGCTTGTACCTCAGGTACTCCTCTTCTACTTCTCCCTGTTTTATATTCTACTTATACATACCCTGCACACCATCTGCATAATGCATCAGTATTAGATCAATCCAGCATCCTCCCTCCCATCCCTTATCCCTTGAATTCCCATCAGTCTATTTTTTCTACTACTTCCCCATCTCTCCCTTCGGAGGCATCTGCTAGTCCACCCCGATCAACATTTTCCCCTCCCCGCTCCTACAATCTATGCCCCCGCTCCCTCTCATCTGAACCCCCCTCTCATCACTTTGGCCTTATCTTATCCATGCCCTCGATACCCCTTAAACTTCTCCGTGGCCATAAATCCTATCTTTCGCACGTTATCCTTTGGGCAAGGGATGAGGTGGCCTCTGGTAGGCAATCTTCCTTAGATCAGGTCCTTAGAGTAGCGAACACCCATGACATGTTAGCCCCATGAAGTGGCTATCCTTCAATTGCAAGGGCATGGCTATCTCACCCAAAAAACTAGCCCTCCGAAGGCTCTTCGAATCCGAGCCTGTTGACATCATATTTCTTCAAGAAACCCTTGGTGAAGCTAATCACATTAATAATATCCGAGGCAAAATGAAGCCAAGTTGGGCCTTTCTCTTCCTTGATGCAGTTGAGAGGTCTGGAGGTTTGGCTCTGGGTTATAACCCTCGTTCCATCAACCTAAAATCTGCATGGGGAGGGAGGGGTTTCATTGGGATATATATCTTCTCTGCTGACCTAGGAATGGATCTCTAAGTCATCAATGTATATGGGCCTTTCCCAGGGGCAGGAGGTTTTATGGAATCAACTCCTAAATCTCGTCATTACCTCGCCTGATAAAATCATTATTGGTGGAGATCTAAACTTTTCAATTGGATTTAGCGAGTCTTGGGGTTCATCGACACAGATCGACCTGCTATCTATTACCATGGAAAACCTTCTGGAATAGGCACAACTGACTGATATCACCACGAACATATATTTGCCCACTTGGAGGAATAGGAGAGTTGGGGAGGCGGCCTTAGACAGAAGGATGGACAAATTTTTAATAAAGACCCCGCTGCTTCAGCGCTTATCCCACTATAGGCAATGGGTCGGCTTAGGAGGTATCTCTGATCACTCACCTATCTTCTTAGAAATCATCGACCCTCCTATAAAGCCTAAGGCTCCACTCAAATTCCACTCAACTTGGCTTGAGTACCCCTCCTACTCCAAACTAGTCTCATATTTCTAGTTGGCAAACCCTCCCACAAGGGGTCACACACGAGATGAAGGTTTCTACTATAATCTCCTACAAATCAAGATATTAACTATCCAATGGGAAAAGAAAAAAACCCAAAAGGATGACAATACCCTTGCCATTGTCGAGTCCTCTTTGGCCCTCCTTATGGATGACCAGAACAAGGGTTTCTTATCCGCAAAATCGAAGATCCACCTTATTGATTGAGAAAATCAAAGGGAAAAAAATCTGAAGGAAAGAGAGAAGACATGGCACCTCAAGAGCAGAGCGCTTTGGCTAAAAGTAGGAGATGAGAACACGAGTTTCTTTCAAAACTATGCCAAGGGGAGGATAGTCTCAAACATTATCTGGAAGATGCCCACTCAGGACGGTGGCACAGCTAATACATTCAGCCATCTCTCTCAGCTGGGACTTTTCACTTTCAACAATTTTACAAATAACCCCCGGCTAAAAATCTTGCAGATATAATTCAATTGGCAGGGCATTTCCCAAGGTTTGTAGATTTTGATTCAGCAGCCAAGTTAACTGCACCTATCACTGCAGAAGAACTTGAAGGGACTCTGAAATGGTTCAAAAAAGATAAAAGTTCGGGCCCAGATGGATGGACTATCGAATTCTATCTGGCTTTTTATGAGCTTATTGGAAATGATCTACTCAATGTATTCAAAGAATACAAAATCACAGGAAATTGTATGAGGCCATCAATTCTACCTTCATTGACCTGATTCCTAAATCTGACTCCCCTTCATCATTCAATGATTTTTGACCAATCTCTCTCTATAATACCTTTTCTAAAATCATTGGCAAGATCATTACAAATCGGCTCTGCCCCATACTCTCTCACCATATCTCCCCAAAGCAATTTGCATTCCTACAAGACCGCTAGATCCACAAGGCCATAGGAACTGTACAGGAGGCCATACACTCTATCAAAGTAAGTAATATGAAAAGAATTATCCTCAATATTGAACTTGCAAAGGTTTTCGATCGTGTTAGCTAGCTCTACATAAAGATGATTCTAATTCATTTAGGCTTCCCATTAGCATTCACAAAGTGGATCATCTGCTGCATCAGCTTGGCATCCTTCAGTGTACTCATAAATGGATCTACCTCCCATTTCTTACATGTTGAACAAGGACTCCGACAAGGATGCCCTCTCTCTCCCCTACTGTTCCTAATTGTGATGGAGGGTCTCAGCAGGCCCATCAAATCTACAAAAAGGGAAGGTATACTTAAAGGACTGAAAATGAATGACCTCTGTCACCTCACTCACCTCCTTTTTGTTGGTGATGTTCTCATCTTCCTTAATGACAGCATCTGGGACTCTACTACTTTCCATGACATCCTTACTCTCTTTGCAAAAGCCACTGGTATGGTCGCAAACCAATCCAAGTCAACTATCTCACTAACACACAACTCCCCTCAGGAAGACAGAGTCACCCTCCTTTTCTTCCACTATCAAATGCATAACCTTGAAAATGGCCTGAAATACCTAAGCTTTTGGTTCAAACCTCATAGCTACCAATTGTTGACTAGATCTAGTTAGTGATCAAAATCAAGAAAAGATTGAAAATCTAGAACCATAGATTTCTATCCAAAGTTGGGCACCTCGTCCTCATCAAATCTGTGTTGGAAGCCACACCTGTGCACTGGATGTTGCTTGCCTGGATCCCTCGAGGAATACTCAACTATATTCAGCAGATATGTTGCAGATATCTATGGAATGGACAAAAAGAAGGAAAAATATTTGCTTGGCTTAGCTAGAAGAAAATTGCCCTACCAAAAAAATGGGGAGGTTGGGATTTAAAGGATCTGACTGTATTTGCACAAGCTCTCGTAGCTAAAATGAATTGGACACTTCTCACTGCTCAGAATCTCTGGATCATGGTTACATACCACAAATACATTTGGCCGCAACAAGTCTTGTATTGGGCTTGCCTACCAGCTTGGCCAAGAACTGGCATCTCTATAGTATGGAAATCAATCCTTCAAACTATGCCTTTCATCAGATGTGGCCTAGCTTGGTGTATAAATGATGCAAACTTAGTGTGCATCGGTATAGATCCATGGATTGGGGGAGGAAATAGTTATCAGCTCCCACCTGACTTGATACAATATCTACATCAAAGGAACATCAATGTGATTGCATAAATAGTTGATCACAATCACAACATTATCTTCAAACAAGAATGGATGTCTACTCATAATGTGGGTATCCCTGTACAGTGGCAATAGGACTAGGAAGGGTAATTAAATGATTTGTCTGAGGCACATGCGCGTATTAAAGAAGGTCCAAATGAACTCGTTTGGACTCCAGCTGAGCATGGTAAATATACCCCGAAACTCGATTATATTTCTCTTCTCTCAGATCGCAAACCAGAGATAATAAAGGATTGGTGGCATCAGATATGGAAGTTGAAAACATCTCCATGGGCCCGTCTATTCACGTGGAGTGTCCTTAGCAATAAAAATCCCACAGGAGACTCCCTCATGCACAGATGTATGTTTGGCCCGAATTGGTGTGTCTTGTGCAAACAAGGCTCTGAATCAAATGAGAATATGTTCTTGATCTACCCAATCGTTGTCCAGCTATGGCATTCTATTACTCAAATCCTATCCATACAGGAAATATGGCAGGGACCCTCAATCCCACAAGCCTGGAACACATGGTTTGCTGCGCACCACGACTCTAAAAAATAGTGTTTACCCCTCATCCTCTACTGTACTATATGGCTCACTTGGAATCATATCATCTTTAATGAAGAAACAACTCGCTAGACTCTCATCATAGCCAAGACTGTGGCAGCCTATCATGACATATCGAAAGTTGATAACTCCCACATCCGTCGAACAACCTCCCCTGGAGCGATTGACAAATCCCAGCCATGGGGCTTCTTTGATGGCATAGCCCAAAGCCACAGATGTGGAGGGGGTTTCATTTTGTATATTTTTGAACAACACTCCTTCAAAGTTCAAATGGGATTGGGGGAGGGCACAAACAATTATGCTGAGCTAATCACCCTCAGACATCTGTTGCACTTTGCTTCAGCTCATGATTGCACAACCATTCAGATTTTCGGGGATTCTAAAATCATAATAAACTCGTTCAACAATAAAAATCATTGTCATGCTCATTCACTTAGAAATATATTGGACGAAGTCATCATCTTCAAAGCAATTTTTAATACAATCTCATGTCATCATATATACAGGGAATATAATTAAAGTGTTGATAGGCTTTCCAAGGAGGCCACGCTACTACCCCGAGGCTTGTGGATGATCACGGAATAGATGGGAGCTGAACAGTACCAATACCATCATTGTCCCTATATAGATCATGAATATCATAGGGTGCAAAGGCCCTAAATTTTACTGTGTTTTTTTTGGATACTCATAAAAGCTATGTATCTATTTTTTGACGATATATATGCACATATGGCTCAATAGAATGAATACCTCTTCGAGGTTATTATATACAGGTAGGTTTATCTTTATTGAACAATACCCACAGTGAATGGCTTTCGCCAACAAATTTACTGATATGTATTTTTAAAAACGGCCATAGACCAACAACTCTGCATATGCCTACTACATGTAATTTTTCCACATAATAAAAGATTACGATTTTTCCCTTATTTTATATATATATAATATATCACTTAAATTATATAATTAATAATTAAAATATAATATAAATAATAACATTAATATCATATATTTAATTTTTAAAAATGCATTCAAATTTTATATATATATATATATATATAAACACTTAAATTAATAATTTAATAATTTTAAATAAAATATAATATAAATCATAACATTTATATCATATATTTCAATAAAAAAAATGCATTCAAAGTTAATCATATTATATATTTTCTTTAAAGAAAGCTAAGAAAATGTTGAAAAATGTTTGGAGAGCGATAAAAAAGATATATTGTTACAATTCATGGACATTCTAATTTAGTTCAAATTCTATTCACTTTCATCTTAATTTTTAACTAATATATACATTATGAATTAATTTTCAAATAAATCTTATAATTAAGATTGACTTTATACTTTTACTACCTCACATCACATGGCATGGCGGGATCAGTACATGGTTTTTTTTAAAAATAGAAAAAACTGGTATTAGTTTAAAAAACTGGTATTAGTCATGAAGATGTGTTACGTTTACTTCTGACTTAGTTTTCCCCAATGCTTGTTTTAATCTCTTTTTCCAAAAAATTTGGAAATGAAAGTAGAATGCAGAAGTTTCAATAAGGTTAGGCAAACTTGCAAAGTAAAGTTCAAATTTCAAAGAAATGAAATGAAACCTTTTATTATTATTGTATATAAAAATTTAAATATAATACATTTCAATAAGTTTGGTGAGATTCAACTTATTTTAAATTTGGAGATAGAGGTTGAGAGAATATCTCAACAATCTCCACCAAACCTCAACCAACTCTAAAGTAAGCATTAATTCTAACATCCTCCCTTAGTGCTAACATCACAAAGAAAAATATTGAAATCACATAAAAATACTTTTAGACTTTGATTTTTGTCTAGTTTGGTCTTCATCAAGATCTCTATCCTCTTTTGAACTCTTGTATACTACGCTTCTTCTCAACCATTCATTTTTAACTACTACTTCATTCATTGAAGATATAATTTCTTACGACCATCAATGACATATTTGTAATGATCAACAATTCTTGCCATACTTCTATTTATCAAAGAACATAGCTCGTTGTGTTTTCTAGAAAAGAAATCTAGATACCAAATCATTCTATTGGCATAATTTCATCTGTTGAAGTACATAACACATTATACATGTCGGTTATGTAGGCAAGAACTCTCGATACATAATGTATTTATTAGTTAATTTTACAATGTAACCTTTTATAAACTCAAAAAACATAAAAGATCACACACTGTACACATAACAAGTGGTTGTTGTTCTTGGATTACTGAATACTCTTAGAACCACAAATTGTAATAAATTATAGACATAATCAAACCAATGATGTGTTCTTGTGGCATCACATACATCAAGAACCAACGACTTACATTATGTTACTTTATTCTATGAGAGGTTCGTCATAATTCATTTCACAAACCAATTTCACTGAAAATTGGGAAACATAATTAACAAAAGGGCCAATAAAGCCATCATAGCAAAACCAACTGTCGTTCTCTTACATCAACGTATTTGTTTCCTTCCCAACATAAATGAATCTCCTCATCCATGTGGATGTGCTCTTTCTCATATGGAATTTCTTGCTTGTCTAAGAAGCACAACAAAATGATTTCCGACGTTGATTTTCAACCACAGAGCTATGAAGTTATCACTATACTTTCTTGCAAGTTCACATTCCACATAAGTAGTAAACACATCAAATTGCAACTGTATACACATGCCACATTCCCACTAGACTCCACCATGGGTGTGATAACTCAGCTTACAATATGCTCATAGAGAGAACGAGACAAAGGCGATCATCCAAATTCAAACCAAGTGATCAAAGGGGCTTTTCATCCAAGGTCGCAAATACGATCAAAGAGAGGAGGATGTGGATTGAGCATTGTAGTGGTCTTTCATGTAGCTCCAAATAGGGATATGATTGTTTTCACTATAAATAAATCACTGGGCCACAATTTCCTTAGCGAAATCTCATGTGACATAAAACAAAAATAGTTATGCTCAAGCTTTATTTGCTACAAGTAAACACCACATTTTAGTAATGAGAGACAATCCATTGTCACATACTACGCTAAGTTAATCTTACATACGTAAATAGGATTAAAATTTATTTATCCTCTTATTCTCTTGGGCCCTCTTGTAAGGGATTTAAACCCATACTAGCTTTGATACCAATTTAGATATTTGGAGAGTAGTCATCTTTCACACATAAAGAAATCACACTTTTCATTATTATTACATTTACAAACTCAAATACAATACATTTAAATAGGTGTTGTGGGATCCAACCTATTCCAAATTTAGATATTTGGAGAGTAGCCATCTTTCACACATAAAGAAATCACACTTGTGATTATTATTGCATTTACAAGCTCAAATACAATATGTTTAAATAGGTGTTTAGTGATCCAACCTATTCCAAATTTGGAGATAAAAGTTGAGAGAATATCTCAATAATCTCCAACAAAACCCAACCAACTCTAAAATAAGCATTAATATATATATTTATGTGTAATTGCAACAAACAACTAACAATGAATGAATATAAGTTTTGCTAATGTGTCATGTTTCTTTTTTTCGTTTTTAAAATTGAGAAATCCTCCAAAAACAAATAAATCAAATAAAATAAAATATTTTTACCATTTTAATGCTGGGTAAAATTAAATGTGAAATAAAGCTACCATGGTGCCTTTTTATAAGCATGTGGAACTTTTTTATAATTTGCATGTTTTGCGAGCCTCTCAAGCTTCTATCAACATGATTTTGTAATTTTTAAATTCTGAGCTCAGTGCATTAGACATCCTTGGAAAATTCCCAATGGTGTAATATGTCTTCGTTTATATTACCGCAATGCCCCACAATGTGCATGCTTATTTCACTAAAGCATGTCCATATTTTAGCCTTTTAAAACTTCAAGTATTGTGATGTATCACATGGTTAGGATCTATACATCTTCTAGTAATGGATTTTCCATTTTCTTCGTTTTATACATGTAGAAATTTTCGATGGCAAGTGATACCTTCCCTTTGTCACAATTTCTCATGTTTTACAATTTTATGCACATACATTTTGTTGTATCATGGTGACTTTTGATGTCCAGTGATGGCCTCTCCTTATTGTAGTTTCACATGGTTTGCAATCTTGCTAAGGTGCAACATGTCACATTTTTGGTTTCTTCAAAAGTTTTGTATCCTCACTATATATCTCATAAATACAGGTTTGTATTTTCTATGTTGTTTGAAACTTTGTGACGTTGCATATTCTTTATAGGAAATTGTTAATGATTCGCTGTGTTGCAGTTTTTGGAATTCTAACTTTTCATTTGTTGCAATTTTTTTGTACATAGGAAAATTTGAAGAATAGCAAAGCATTTCAAAAATAATGGTGAAAAATAATCAAATAATCTAAAATTCAAGAAGTCCATTCAAACAACCATTAAATTTATGAACACAATTATGGTTAAACTTCAAATAATCCGTTTGGAGACTTCATTAAAACCATAAAGCACAACCATTTTCCAGATTAACAAGTTTAAATTCTCTTGGATTTGGATAAAATTGAACTCCATATTTGAATCAAATTACATTACAAAGGGGATTTTTTTTTTGGACAATATTAATCTTAAAATTTTAAGATTATAACATATCACAATTTATCATCATATCATTGCATCAACACACAATATCATCAAAAGCAATGTCGAGTTATAATGGTTTTCATCTCCGTGTTTAAAAGAAGAGCATTATAATGTAAGTTATATTATGGCTTAGGCTAGGGCGTTTAACACATATAAATATTAATATTCAATCATATTATATTAATATAATATTAATTATTCTAGTTTTGAATACATATGTATGTTTTTGAAAATAAATATATCTTAATTAAGTTTTGATGGTTAGCTCAATTAGTCAATGTTTGGTTGACAAAGTATCTTGCTATTAGGAGGTCAGAGGTCAATTCTCCTCAATGCCTTTAGCGTTATGCATGGATTAGTTTGGTCGGGGGTGTGGTCCCTTTGGGTGGACCTACCATGATTTTCCGTGATAGAAAAAATTAAAAATACATATTAATTAAAATATCTTGAGTGAGCCCACTTAGAATATCATAGATAATCATGGGGTGTATTGTTAAGTCATTTCGTGATGTCAAGGTCACCAATTCGAAATTCCATGACCAAAAATCTAGTCATATTAACAGTTTGTGTGGCCCAAGGCCTATGTGATCCCCGAATGGTTTTGATGGTTTATATACCCCTCGGTCACGGTTTCTCAAGCCATAGGTTTGTTGAGCCTCCATTTTGTCCATATTTTCATTATTTAACTGAATAATTTTATCCCTGTACCAAGTGTCTATAATCATTATTATTCGTTTTACACATTATTAAGTTATTATTTAGAGGCATTTAGAGCTAACAGTGATTGATTTATGAATTCTTCTTGTTTTGTTAACTAAAAAAGTATTTAACGTGAGAATGTCATTAATGTTAGGCTCTTTTGTGGCAGGTGCTAACATTCCTGTACTAGTTGTGCCTGCACCGACATTCCTGCACCAGTTGTGCCTGCACCAACATGCCTGCGCCAATTTGGGGCTTTCATACATTGACACATCTCTAGGGTAATATGAAAGAGGTTTTTGTTCAAAATGTTGTTTGAACGCGTCCACATAAGCTAAGATACACCCAAGTCATCTGGATTTATGTTTAGGGAATAATTAATGCTTCAGTCCCAAATTCGTAGCAGCTTCCAGGCTGCCAACTTCCTCCTCATGTTTTGTGCAGGTGAAGGCGAATAGAGAAATTATGGAACATGGGTTTTGGTGTCAGTATCACAAATTGACTAAGCCTCAAAGACAATTCTAAAATTTGTAATGGTTTAAAAGTTACATAAGGGTCTTTGAGGCAGTTTTATAAAAAAGACTGTTTTTCCATAATTTTAGGATCTCAGATTTCAAATAGTCAATTTCAAGCACGATTTCTGACGAAATGGAGTTGAACCAGAAAATTCTGAGAAAATTTATTGTTGTAAATATAAAAAACCAGGCCACCTCCAAACAACTTTTCCAAATTCGTAATGGTAAAGGAGATATGCAGAGTTCTTTTGAAGCAGTTTGTTAAAATATCCTTTCTTCCAGAATTCAAGAAAATTTCCTTCTATAAATTACAAAGGTTATTAACAGTGTATTATCCCTTTTGACAAATACTTCATGACTTGGCATCGATTGTTGCAAACCATAAATCATTGAATCTCTTATTGTTGCATAACTCTAAACTCATATGGGCTAATTCGAATAAATGGGAGGCATCGTATTTATAAAAAGACAAGACTGTTGCGTGAATGGTATCCCAACATCATACATCATAATGGGCATAACTATCAATAGTTATAACGCTTATGGTTTTATTATCTCCAAAACTTAGTAGGAATCATATTTCATTGTTTTGGTTCCAAGTTAGTTCAAACAACCATTATAAACTTGGGTAGCGTTGCTATTATAAATATGAAGGCTGCATACGAAATGGGGATCCCCATAATTGTATTATATACATCACATTTGTCATAGAACATGGAATCAAATTTGATTGTGCAAGAGGGGAGGAGCTATGCATTAGTGGGATGATCCCTGGAGGGGACCACTGGAGCCAGCGTAACAATGTTTTATAATTTTGTAACAGGACTTTGACATGAATTTATTTGGCATTAAATTTTGTGTTTTGTTCCTTCTTATGATCTGAAGACTGTGATTTAATTGTTACAAGGGAAACGAGCTGGGTGGTTGGGCCCACTAGCCAATCGATTGCCCCAAACCTCTTAATTTCCTTTGCTACATTTTGCTTTGCATAGTGCTTAGAAGTATTTGATTTCAATCTACACAAGATTTTCTTTTCATGTTTGATTTCATTTCTACAAGATAGGTACAAGCACACTGCCAGTCCAAGCACATTGTCTGTACTAGTGCATTTTTGGTTCTGCAATTTCATTTCATAGCTCTTCTTTTAGTCACTTAATTTTCAATTTCATTCCACAAGTTTAATTTTATTGCTCTCGTTATCTAAGTCTAATATAAATGCTTTTGAATTTATTTTGATAAAGGCTGAACTAAAGTAAATGGTGAATGTTTTAACTATGTCTCTTATTTATTATTATTACAAAGATTTGCCCTGATCTCATTGTTGCATAACAAAGTTTATTTCCAGGATGCAATGATGAAATAATTGTTGAGCAAGAATTATGGTTAACTTAACTAAACATGTATCCATGATTTCCCTTGAATTATATGAGAATGATTCCTACACTTTTGCAGAAAAACATTTATTCCTTCACTGTTATAAGCAAATGTCAAGATTAGCACAAGGAAAGATTGTGAATCTTGTTGACGAAACACTCACAAAATTCTTCATTATAACTAAATTTTGCATATATTATACAAAATATTTTGAGGAAGTATTTAGTAAGATCAGGGTAAACAACACAAATTATATATTGGTTCTTATTGCATATTTCTCTTACAGCTAAAAGACTGAATTGTCTTTAAGAGAAGTAGTGCATTATTATCTTGATTCTTTTTAAAGCATTCGATTATTTCCTTAGATTGGTTGGAATGAAGTTGCCATGTGATTTCTAATTTAATTTCACGTTTGCAACATAACAATAATTTTTAAGAGGTTTTGCAATCTTTATTTTTTGAATTGCATTCTTTTAAACGAGGTCTACATTCCTTTGTCCCCTAGAAAATTGAGGAAGACTTACTGCAGGAGTTAACTTAATCCAGAAGAGGAGCCAGAAGTAGATTCATGGAGTTTGTTTACTTTGCTTTAGAGAGCCTTGTTCATTTTTCTTGAATGATGCTTCTTTTGAGTTTCTTGCAAAACTTGGTTTTTATTTGATAGATCCCGAGGTTTTATTCTAGCATATATTGTGCTACGCTTCTAAGTTTACTTACCCGGATTGAAAAATTAAATGTTGGTCTAAATATTGCATTTATACCGCCTGACATTTTGGCGTCATTGTCGGGGAGACGTTGTAGGATAAGGCCTCAATGATTTGTCATGCTTTTCCCTTTGCTTCACAATTGAATTTATAGATTAACGAGATTCCCCTTGCTTGCTGAAGCACACTGGACGACATTCCCAGAGAGCTCACAATCCAGGTTTTCCTTTCTGCAAATGAGTGATTTCCTTTACTGCAAAGTGTGGTGCCTGATTTGTTTCTTTTACTGCAATTTAGTTTTTATGAGTGTGATGCTTGATTTATTGCAATTGAGTTTTTTATGAGCAATTTATTTTACTGCAAAGAGTGTTAATTTCTTTATGCAATCAAGGTTATTTAATTTCCGCAAGTGTGATTTCCTTAGTTTACAATCTTAGTTTGTTCTTTTTACTGCAATTGATCTTTTGAGTTTTTTAGGTGCTAAAAGAACCCCTTGCTGTCAATCCAAATGTTGACAAAACTTTCCAACTAGCAGGAAAATGCCAGGAAGTGTGATGCTATTCAAGGAATTATCTCAAATTCTAGCAGAAGCTGGGGTCTCTGCTTCATAGAAAGAACACACCTTGGCATCCATTAGAAATCGGTCTACTCCTTTGGAAGAAGAGAATCATGAAGAACTATAAGATCTTCCTAGGGAGATCGAGAAGTTATGGATCATGCTTGATGAAGAGAAGCCATTAGAAGCAGAGATTGAAGAACACCAACCTAATCTAGCCTACACTTTAGAGGATTAAGAAGGAAAACTGAAGGATTTGCATGATGCACTAGATGTTTCCCATGAATCAAATGACCAAGAGTATATGGATCCAATAGAATATTGGTTTTAGATGGTTGTTAGTATTCATCCCTCCCTTATCATTCAACAATTTGTAGCATCGCATTAGTGAATGCAGCTAGTACCTCATGTTTTGGTATTCTATCGCATATATTTTCTAAATTTGAACATGAATATGATTATCCTCTTGTTGCACACTTGGTTGCATTGGAAGTCCTCTTATACTTAAAAGGGAGTCTTCTGCTTCTTAGGGTAGAGTAGGATAGAGGAATAAAGAAATTCCATGAATAAAGTTGTTACAACAATGCAATTAGGGTTTTGACTTTCAAAGCATAGCCACTAAAATTGCTTTTGATTCACATTGGTTGTTAACAAACACATTAGTGACAAATCTTGTTGAGTATGATTCACTCTAATACCTCATGATTTTGCAAAAGTAACCATGATTAACCACTCTAATGAAGTTGTCATCTGAGATATATATATTTTCAGTTTCCCTTAGAAGGTACTGTTGGAGAGCCCCCTATGGTGTACCACTCTTGTAAAGATCATAATAAGCTATTCATGAGAACACTAGAATTATTAAATTAAAGGATCTTTCAGTCATTATTTGGGATATTTTTAATAAGTCTTTAGGGTAGAGGAACTAGCCAGTAATGATTAGTTATTAAAAAATTTTCACACCATCCCGTACTATTAAGGAGTATATCTGTCTCCCCACTTATTAAGTAACCTTTGAAGTTAAATACAATAAGAATTTATAAAAGATTTAGGGGAGGATAGGAGGTCTCGTGATGAGACGACCTACCATGATCATGGGACCTAACATGCATGAAATTACTGTGCTGGTCACCAAGCTAGAGTAATGGCTTTCAGCCGAAAAGCTAGAAGACAGGAGGTCTCATCACGAGCAGCTTGTTCTTCCATGATACTTCTTGTGAGTGGTACTTCCATCAATTGGTTACCAAGCCAGGACAGTGGCCTTCATCTAATTTTTAAATTAAATAAGATAACTTTGAATCTATATCTAGTAAGTGGGACACGTGCATTTCATTGGGTTAAAAGATATCCCTGCCAAGGCTATAGATGTCTGCGAGCAGCAGGGCCATGTTTGTGGTATAAAAGATAATTGCATACTAAGGTTTACTTGGTTATCTTTCTCTTTCCCTAAAACTCTTCATTTTATTTCTTGGAAATTGTTTTAAGATGATTTGAGCATGATGCTTTGAGTTCTATCTTTCAAAAATTAGGAATCTTTAATGATGTGGTACCCTTTGTGAAGGTAATTCTTTGTACTGGATGAAGAAGAAACTTACTTTTGCATCTGGATGAAAATAAAATTTAGAGTGTTTGTTGATTGGTCCAAGAAGGTGTCATCTTGTTCTATTTTTATTTCCCTTTTATGGTATCATAACTCCAATTCTTTATGGTATTTAGAGTGATGAATTGCTCAATGATGATTACTCACTAGGTGTTGATGGACAACAATGTGTGTTGATTGTGGCTAACTCTAAATAAGCCCTACATGACCTAGGTACATGACTGTTATAGTAGGGTAGGAATCTCGTGGTATTTGTTTTGAAATTGCACCTTTTCAGCAAACATTTGATTTTTTTATCATGCATATTAATAAGACTTTGGACATAAATGAGAGCTCTGAAATCTATGACAAGCAGGGAGTTCATTGGACACAGGACAGTAAGTATGTGATGTCTATCATAAAGTTGCAGTACTCTTATTCCATAATGTATGGTACAAATCATTGCTTTCCCGTACCTGATCTTGTTGCAATTTTATCATTCCTGCACTCGATACTTTCATTAGTGTTGTAACATGGTTTTAGGTGGAACTCTAATAGTGATGTTGCAGACTTAATGAATGCTTAAAAAATGATGACATACCAGGTATCTTAATATTTCCTTGCAAAGGTTTTTGCTAACAGTTTTGTTGGGGAGCATAGTACAATCATTAATCTTTAAACATTCCCCTACCTTCTTCTATGGTTGTATAATCTTATGGTTTGGCTTACATGAGGGCATGAAAGAAGGTCAGCATGGGGGAGTGTTGAGCCTCCATTTTGTCCAAATTTTCATGATTTAACTGAATAATTTTATGCATGTACTAAGTGTTTGTTAGGGCCTAAATCTACCCCAGGCTGAGAAAGGTAGGATTTAGGGTAACATCAAACCACGCTTAACCTGGTAGCTAGCCCTACTAGGTCGGGAGAGGGCTCTCTCCTGGTCAATCTCAGCAAAATATAATCGATGAGGGATTGAGATGACTAATATGTTGACTGATTTTAGGATAGGTATGTGTGTAAAGAGTTTGTTTGAATAAAATGATGTTTTTTGTTGGTTCCAACGGAAAGGAAGATTTTGGATGCAGGGAATGAGGCTCAGTTTTGAAAAGATCTCTATGGGGCAAGGTAGGCAACTGATTTAGGCACTTCAAATCGAATGAGATGGAGAGATTAGACAAGTGAGGAGTTGAAGAGGGTAAGAAAACTCAGGGATCCACTTTAAAAATCTGAAAACATCAAAAGCTAAAGCAAACCCTAAGTAGAGCACTGCAATTTCAATGGATTCTACCCTTTCCCTTGTTTGATTTAGTTAAGAAGAAGCAAGATAGATAATGGCATACATAAAACATAAGTAAATTCATAATTAAATAGGAAAGCACTATACCAAAACAAATAGCCACATGAATCCCAAAGAGTGCTGCAAACCTTGGTCTCTATTCCTTAGCCAAAACTGCTGATATGAGTATACAATGAAGCTCCAACCTTTCTCAAAAGTCCAACCATGCTAATGACTAAAAATTCACAAGATATAGACAAAAAATAACTCGTCCTAGACTTTAGGGGTCGAGCTCATGAATTTAGGAGCTGGTCCAACTAATTCTAAACTCAGAACTAAAAATTGGGTAGTGGAACAGCTTGCCTTTAGAAACTAGGGAACTGATTCATTCAGTTGCAAACTGCTTTTTGATAGATGAATCTACCTCCATGAGTGAAAATTTGACATAATTACATCAATATCCATCAATTTACATTAAATTACATCAAGGGTTTGACATTTAGAAGAAGAAAACTCAAACTGTCAAGGAACTAGGTGAAAAACAGAGTATTTTTGGTCAAACTGGGCAAACTTTCCCCAATGCACCGCGCTGATTTCCCTATGCATATCGCCTGTTTGCGGCCACTTTTGGAGGCCTTCCTAGTGTCCAAATTTGCTCGACATGTGCTTGTTGGAAATTTCTACCTGTCTACTTTCCAGAACAAGTGGAATTTTTTAATTTGGCCTCCATTTACCCCTCCAAAACTGAGTTTTCCCAACACTGCTTCCTGTGTGTCCAAATAGAGGCAAAAAGGTCATTTTTAGGGTGTTTTTGACCTTTTCCGAAGCTCAAAACCTGTCAATATTTCTTGGACATTGGTAGGCATGCATATTTTTTCATTACAAATCCAAATATGCTGATTTTTCCTCAAAAGGATGTCTCCATCAAAAGCGAGTGCCAGGTGGCGCGGCGCATTAGGCAGAAAAGTCTATTTTTTAAGGAAAAAATTCCAAAATTACAAAAAGCACCCCAAATTTTTTGAAATTTGGGCTGAGTGTCCTCCATTAAGTGTTGTGTTGGGCCAAGGAAGCCTCAACCAATATCTAAAGTCTATCTTGCTCTTTTCGCTTCCTTGATGCTTTCTTCAACTTGGCCTTCAAAACCTTGATTCTTGCTTTGCACACCTTGTTTCTCGCTAATTAATGATGGGCCATGTGCCTCAACATAGTTTTCTCATTGTTGGACTTCTCTATCATCCATTCCCAAGTGCAATTTTTTTTATCTCAAGCCAAGATTCACGATTAGCTTTGAATTTCTTGCTCAAGTGTGGTCAATTTGATTTCTCTCCTCTTGGCAGCTTGTCAGTTTTGCCTTCATGTTTTTGAGCGCCATGGATGAGTGGGACTGATGAGGGGAGGGTTTGATGCTAGTTGTAGGATTTTAGGGAATGAAAGGGTTTAGGGGATGAAATCTAGGGTTTGGGATGGCAATTAGGGTTTTGGGGATATTTGACTAGGGTTTGGGATAGTAGGATTAGGGATTTAGGGTTAGTTGATTAGGGATATGGGAAATGTGGAATGGGTATATGAGAATGTAACAAGAGGGAGAAAATGGTTGAGGGAATGAAGGAGTGAGGGAGTGAGAAATGTCTAGGAGTGGAATTAGCAGCAAGAAATACAACTCATAAACCCTATGCAATTGTTTTTGGACAAAAAATGCAAGGAGGTAGGGTTTTAATTTTTATCCATTAAATCACCATAAGCACCAAGAGAAATTCATTCATTGGTCATGGAGGGATGTTAACTTACTTGGGCAATGAAGAATTTAGCAATTTGAGAGTCTTTGGAGGAAGATTTGAATGGATTTTAGGCTTTTTAGCCCAATGCACCGCACCATCTCAATGTGTCACGCCAGTTCTTTTTTTACACTGCAGAGAACTGCCCAATGCGCCGCACCATCTCAATGCGTAGTGCCTTTTTACAGGAGAATTTTGGAGGCCTTCCTGGTCTCCCAATTGGGTGTGCGATAGCTCGTTGGAAATATTATTGAGTCTACTTTCCAACTCAGCTAGAATTTTTCCACTTGGGGTTCATTTTCCTTGTCAAAATCAAATCTCCCAAGACTGGTCAAAATGTGCAAAATGAGGCTACCTCAAGGCAGATGCTATTGCAGTCAACTTGTGAAAGTCTTCCTCAACTCCAAATTGAGCTCATGATAGCTCATTGGAAAGCTCTTTGTGTCTAGTTATCATTTGACTCACCAAGAAAGTCATTTGGCCAAAAAATATCGGAGAAATCTTGATTTTCCCAAGGTCACTTCAGAGGTGCATCAATTCTCCTGAGGCAACTGTATTTTTGACATTTCTCTAAAACCATGACACCTGTGTAAAAAATGAAAGAGTTTTTTATTCCTTGGTCTATTGTGGAAAAAAAACTCTCTCAGTTTTCCCAAATTCATCTTTTCTTGCTCAGAAACATCATTGGAGTAAAACCTATCCCGATGTGTGGAACATGGGATTTGTTGAAATGAAGTAAAATGAAGGGGATATGGAGCTTCTAAATTCTTGAGAATATTTTTTGGAAGTAGGGAGGGATGTTAGGAAGTAGGGGAAAGTGGAATTTCAAATATTGAGTGAGGGGAAAGGGTCCAAAAGGGAAAAACACAGGCCTAACCTAGAAAATTGTCAAGTTGTAGCAAGAAACTAGGGTTTGTGGAAAAATGAAGAGTTTGAGGGATATCAGTGATGGGAAGTGTTTAATAAGGTACATTAAGGATAGGGAAAGGTGTATGAACATTAGGATACAAGTTTTGTTGATGATTTGACCATCCAAGAGAAATTACCTTCAAAACCCTAGGAGAGGGAAATGAACCTTACCTAGGCACAACTGAAGCATGAACAAGGTGTAAAATGACCCATTGGAACCTGATATGATGATGAAAACCCTTTGAATGATGGTGCACTCAGTTGAATGGTGACATGGACCGACATTTGGACAACTTTGAAAGGAGTGAAAGCAAACCCTAGACCTAATACCTAGTGACCAAATTTTACTTGAAGATTCTCTAAAATGACAAAATTTGACCTTGACACCTTAAAATCAATTTGTAAGAGCATGTTTGATCACTGGAGGAAGGCTGCAAAGATTGACACTAACAGTATCTATAATCATTATTATTTGTTTTACGCATTATTAAGTTATTATTTAAAGGCATTTAGAGCCAACAATTATTGATTTATGAATTCTCCTTGTTTTGTTAAATTGAAAAGTATTTAGTGTGAGAATGTCATTAATGTTAGGTTCTTTTGTGGTAGGTTCTAACATTCCTGTACGAGCTGTGCTTGCAACAACATTCTTGCACCACCATGCCTGCACCAATTTGGGGCTTTCATACATTAACACATCTCTAGGGAAATATGAAAGAGGTTTTTGTTTAAAATGTTGTTTGAACACTTCCACATAAGCTACGATACACCCAGGTCATATGGATTTATGTTTAGGGAGTAATTAATGCTTCAGCCCCAAATTTGTAGCAGTTTCCAAACTACCAACTTCCTCCTCGTTTTTCGTGCAAGTGAAGGTGAATAGAGAAATTATAGAACATGCTTGTTGGTCCTAGTATAGCAAATTGACTAAGCCATAATCATATTTCTAAAATTCGTAATGGTTTAAAAGTTGCATAAGGGCCTTTGAGGCAGTTTCATAAAAAGAGACTGTTTTTCCAGATTTTAGGATCTCAGATTTCAAATAGTCCATTTTAGGGACGATTTACAAGGCAATGGAGTTGAACCAGAAAATTTTGAGAAAGGTTATTGTTGTAAATATAACAAACTAGGTTTCCTCCAAACAACTTTCCCAAATTTGTAATGGTCGAGATATGCAGAGTTCTTTAGAGGCAGTTTGTTAAAAATATCTGTTTTTCTAGAATTCAAGAAAATTACCTTCTATAAATTACAAAGGTTGTTAACAACATATTCTTCCTTTTGGAAAATACTTCATGACTTGGCATCGGTTGTTGCAAACCACATATCATCAAATCTCTTATTGTTTCACAATTCGAAACTCATATGGGCTGATCCGATAAATGGGAGGCAACATATTTAGAAAAAGAGAACACTGTTGCATGAATGGTATCTCAACATCATACATCATAATGGGCATAGCTGTCAACAGTTATAACGCTTATGGTTGTATTATCTCCAAAACTAGTAGGAATCAGATTTCATTGTTTTGGCTCCAAGTTAGTTCAAACAACCATTCTAAACTTGGGCAGCGTTGCTATTATAAATATGAAGGCTACATACGAAATGGGGATCCCTAGAATTGTATTATACACATCGTATCTTTCATAGAATAGGAAATCAAATTTGATTGTGCAGGAGGAGAGGAGTTGTGCACCAGTGGGAAGAGCCCTGGAGGGGACCACTGGAGCCAGCACAACATTGTTTTATAATTTTGTAACAGGACTTCGACATGAATGTATTTGGCATTCGATTCTGCGTTTTATTCCTTTTGATGATCTGAAGACTGTGATTTAATTGTTGCAAGGACAACGAACTGGGTGGTTGGGCCCACTAGCCAGTGTGTTGCCTCAAACCTCTTAATTTCCTTTTCCGCATTTTGCTTTGCATAGTTCTTAGAAGTATTTGATTTCAATTTACATAAGGTTTTCTTTTCATGATTGATTTCATTTCTGTAAGATAGGTACAAGCACACTGCCAGTCTAAGCACGCTTCCTGCACTAGTGCATTTCTGGTTCTGCAATTTCATTTCATAGCTCTTCTTTCAGTCATTTAATTTTCAATTTCATTCCACAAGTTTAATTTTATTGCTCTGGTTATCTAAGTTTAATATCAATGCTTTTGGATGTATTTTCGTAAAGGCTGAACTAAATTAAATGGTGAATGTTTTAACTGCGTCTCTTATTTATTATTATTACAAAGATTTTCCTTGATCTGATTGTTGCATAACAAAGTTTATTTCTAGGACGCAATGATGAAATAATTACTGAAAAAGATTTCTCGTTAACTTAACTTAACATGTATCCATGCCCTTGAATTATATGAGACTGATTCCTGTACTTTTGCAAAAAATATTTATTCCCGCACTCTTATAAGAAAATGCCAGGATCAACACAAGGAAATATTGTGAATCTTGTTGACAAAACACTCACATAATTCTTCCCTATAATTAAATGTTGCACATATTATTCAGAATAATTTGAGGAAGTATTTAATAGGATCATGGTAAACAACACGAATTATATATTGGTTCTTATTGCATATTTCTCTTATAGAAAAAAGATTGAACTGTCTTTAAGAGAAGCAGTGCATTATCATCTTGTTTCTTTTTAAAGCATTCGAATATTTCCTTAGATTGGTTGGAATGAACTTGTCATGTGATTTCTAGCTTAATTTCTTGCTTGCAGCATAGCAGTAATTTTTAAGAGGTTTTTCATTCTTTATTTCTTGAATTGCATTATTTTGAATGGGGCCTACATTCCTTTGTCCCCTGGACAACTGAGAAAGACTTATTGCAGGAGTTAACTCAATCTAGAATAGGAGCCAAAAGTAGATTCCCAGAGTTTGTTTACTTTGCTTTAAATAGTTTTGTTCATTTTTCTTGAATGATGCTTCTTTTGAATTTCTTGCAAAAGCTTGGTTTTTATTTGACAAATCTCTGAGGTCGTATTCTAACATATATTGTGATATGCCTCTAAGTTTACTTACCCGGATTGAAAAATTAAATGTTGGTGTAAATCTTGCATTTATACTGCCCGACAAGATTAAGACTAATATAATCTCTAATAAACTCAGATCACTTGAGTAAATTGTTGAAAAGTATGCAACAAGAAATGCTGAAAATAGCACTACTATAAATAGCCATGCTATAATAGTAGTTCAGCCACTAGAGGTCTTAGCTAAAATGGGTGAAAAGTGAAAGTGCTAAAAATAACTTTTCTAAAAATAGCATTTCGAGATCCCTTCTTATTTTAGTGAGTCCCTGGACTAAAAATAGGAAGTAAAAATTGAATTTGATATCAACAGCAGTTTGGAAATTAATTAATTAATTCATCTTGAGTGAATTAGTTAAGGAAAATCAAACTTGAAGTCTATGTGATCACATGCAACAATTTCTCCATTAATTGAGGAATTTAACCTTCAATTAAAGAGTTAAGGATGAGTTGTAATCAGTTGACTTAGTTTAACTTAGTCAACTCCAGTTAGATTAATTAACAATTTGTTAAATTAATGAGAGTTCAGTTAGTTAATGCTTGTATGCATGTAACTATTGTATTTCAGATAACTAAGTATTCACTCATGGATAACTCATGCATGTTAGTTTAGTTAGAGACCCAATTGACATCAGATGGAGAGATAGTGTACTATCAGTTGCTAGGATATTCCTTGGTGAATATTCCTTGCATGCAGAAGGAATATTATTCCTTATGGATTGCGTAGTTGGACCTGAGGTTATAGTGAGTGTGATGAGGCCAATTCACACATGTGATATCATTGGACCCCAATCAAAATTGCCAAGGAAATAGAAGTCTTGGAGGGCTTGAGGAAGATATATTCTATGTCTATTCAGTCTATGAGCTATATTGTTTCATTGCAGAGAGAAAAGGATAGCTTGAGAGCTGATTCTTTTTGTAACTTAAACAAGATTTCCACTTGTATGATAATACAAAGTTAGGGTTTTAGACTGGTGCTTTCCCCAGTGACATATCCTCTATGTTATGGTTGATTACTTCTCATTCTCAGTTATATCTGTTCATGCTTGATGTTGCTCATGTTCGATTAAGCTTCTGCTAAATTGTTTGTAGAAGTAGATCAAGTGTTTTGCTTTAGTACATTGCATTACCAGGTGATCTACAGTGGGAAATTTCTACATGGTATCAGAGCTAAGTTGATCAAGGAAGAACAATATACAAGTAGGAGAAGTTCGAAATTTGGTTTCTAAGTATTGAATTGAGTTCTCATCACATCTATTTCACCAATGGAGTTCAGTAGTTTAAGACTCGAATATACCCTTGATGGAAGTTCAAATTATATAGCCTGGAAGGATTGCATGGAGGAAGTATTAGAAGATAAAAGCCTTAAGGATTTCATTGATCAAGAAGTCCAGACACCCACTGATGCTACTCAACTGGCGGAACGGAAAAAGTGTGTGGCTAGAGCAAGGAGAATCTTCCTAGAGGGAGTTCGATATCACATTGTCTCGAGCCTCCATGGGAAGGAGACTCTGTTTTCAATGTGGAAAACATTGAAACATATTTATCAGAATAACAAAGATCAGAAGAAGCTGGCACTGAAAGATAAACTTCAAAAGATCAAGTGCGAAAAGGGCAACACAATCTCTACATTCCTGAACAAGCTCACCACCTGTAGGGATGAGCTTGCAAGTGTAGGGGTCATGACTGCTGATGACGACATGGTGACTCTAGCACTCCTCGGTCTTCTAAAGAGCTGGCGTAGCTACCAGGACTCGGTTAATGGAAGAGAAAAACTGCTAGATTGGGAACGACTTTGGTCGGACCTAATGCAGGAGGAGATAAGGTAGAGCACCAGGGATGGATCTTCATCTAAACAAGATGATGAAGAAAATCTAGCTTTAGCGAGTAAAGCTAAGAAAGGGAAAGGGAAGGCGTCCCAATCCAAATCCTCTCATGGTGGGAAGAAGGTTGACAAGTCGAAGGTGCGATGCTTTCACTGTCATGAAGTGGGCCATTATGCTATGAATTTTCCACAGAAGAAATCCAAGAAGGCTTCCTCAAAGGGATCTAATGGTGATGCACTAGCTTCACAATGTGAGCTGGATTTCTCACTTACCGCATGCATGGTTTCATCCATGGTGGTATGTGTTTGGTACCTAGATAGTGGAGCTTCTTTCCACATGTCAGGTGACAAGAATCTTTTCAGTGCATTAGAGGAGAAGGATCTCTAGATGCGGATCGAGATGGGCGATGATGGAAAATACTGTGTCTCAGGTGAAGGTACAGTTGTGTTTCAGAGGGAGCATGGTGCTCCTCTCACCCTATCTGTTGTTAAATATGTATCAGGTTCGAAAAAGAATCTTGTGTCTGTTGCTATGCTAGAAGATCAAGGCTATGATGTATTCTTTATTAAAGGAAAAGTGTTCCTAAGGCATATCGGCACCGGATAGACCAAGCGAATAGGGATTCGAGTAAAGAATCTCTACAATCTTGAGGTAGATGACTGTGCTGCACTAAGTTCCAAAGCAAAGGTGGTGCAAGGCCAAGATGTTGGCAAGCTGTGGCATAGGAGACTGGGCCACTTGCATCATGGGGCCTTGAAGATCATGTAGCAAATTCTACCAGCTTACCCAAAGGAAAACTGGAACAAACAGATACATGCAAAGGATGCACCCTGGGTAAGTATGTAAAAGCTTCCTTTCAGGATCGGGATAGTAGAGCTGGAGCAATCCTGGAGCGAATTCACTCATATGTATGTGGACCATTCTCTACAGCCTCCACCACTAAACAAAGGTACTATGTTATTTTCATTGATGATTTTTCTGGTAGTTGCTGGATCTAATTTATGTAAAAGAAGGATCAAACCTTCTTGAGGTTTTGTGAGTTTAAAGCCTTGACAAAGAAAGAATCTGGGAAGAAATTAAAATCCTTGCGTAGCGACAATTTTGGAGAGTATATTTCCCAGAAGTTTAAAGACTTCTGTGCTGCAGAAGGAATTAAACGGGAACTGACGACACCTCATAACCCACAACAGAATGGGGTGGTCGAAAGGAAGAATAGATCTATTGTGGGAGCAGCTCGAGCGATGTTGCATGAACAAGGCCTACCACTTCATCTATGGGTTGAGGCATGCAATACAACAATGTACCTTCAGAATAGAAGTACTCATCGTATTTTGGGGATGAAGACACCTATGGAGGCTTTTTCAAGGAAGCGACCAGATGTGAGCCACTTCCACATCTTTGGATCGCCAGTTTTCTGTCATGTGACCAAAGATGCTCGGAAGCAGCTAGACCCAACAGCTGAGTTGGGGATACTTGTGGGGTACAGAGATACACCCCACAACTATCGTGTGTTTCTGCCTACCAGTCAGAGGACCGTAGTGCACAGGGATATGAAGTTCGATGAGCAGAGAGCCATGCGAGTGTCACTTGAGAGGGAGCTCAAGTTGCATGGAGATGAGGAAATTTTAGTTCCAAAGGAGGAGGAGCCTCCTGATGATGTGGATCAGCCACATGTAGAGGATCCAGTAGAGGAGACCACCACTCCTAGAGAGTCTTCCAGAGATGGGTGGAAATGCTCATGGGACGCTGACAGATTGATGTTAGATGCAAGAGAGAATGTGGGGCAACCATCCTCTCAGCATAGACAGAGGAGATCTCCCGAGAGATACACTAGCTACATGGCCCTTGTTGGGGAGTGTGTAGCGACTGAACCTTCTTATTTTCAGGAGGCAGTGCAGCAACCAGTCTGGGTTGATGCAATGGTATAAGAGTATGATTCTATTAAATGGAACAGTGTGTGGGATGTTGTCCCTAGACCTGGGGACAAGTCAATGGTTAATTCCCGATGGCTTTACAAGGTATAGCAGGCAACTGATGGCAGTGTTGAGAAACAAAAGGCAAGGTTTGTTACCTGAGGTTTCTCATAAGTTGGGGGGATCAACTATGATGAGACCTTTGCTGTCACAGCAAGGTACTCATCTATCAGATCGATGTTAGCTCTATCTACTCAGATGGGTTGGAAGATCCATTATATGGATGTGGAGACGGTGTTGCTCAATGAGAAGATTGAGGAAGAGGTATAAATTGAGTAGCCTGAAGGATTTGAGACTTTCGATCGTGAGTTGCATGTTTTCCGACTCAAGTGAGCATTGTATGGGCTGAAGCGAGCACCACGTGCTTGGTATACCAGGATCGACAACTATTTCACCGGGTTGGGCTTCACCAAGAGTGGAACAGATGCGAACCTATACCACATCATGGTAGATGGTAAGCCCTTTATTATTGTACTTTATGTCGATGATCTGATTTTGACAAGTGATGAGCAACTGATACAGTCATGCAAGGAGGACCTTGCAAGAGAGTTTGAGATGAAGGACATGGGCCTCATGCACTACTTTCTAGGCATGGAATTGTGGCAGAAAGATGGGGAAGTATTTGTGTCTCAAGGCAAGTATATCAATAAGATACTCAAGTGCTTTCACATGGAGAAGTGCAAGCCCATGCAGACTCCTCTAGCTGGGAACTGGAGGAAGGAGGATGCTACTTCTGGTGAGGTAGTAGCTGCTACTATTTATCGACAACTGGTGGGTTCACTTATGTATTTGGTGAACACACGACCCGACTTATGCTTTGCGGTGAACCAGCTGAGTTAAGCTATGGTTCAACCTACCAAGTTGTTTTGGAAGGCAACAAAGCATGTGCTGAGATATCTCAAAGGGACTACACAGTACGGATTATGGTACAGATAGACAGAGGGAGTGAAGCTGTAAGGATTCACAGATGAAGATTGGGCTGGTAGTCCATCAGACAAGAAGAGTACTTCTGGAGGAATCTTCAACCTTGGTTCAGCTGCAGTTTCTTGGTATAGTAGGAAACAGAGATCAGTTGCACTTAGCTCAGCAGAGGTTGAATACATGGCTGTGAGTTAGGCAGCATGTGAGGCCATTTGGATGCAGAAGATTCTAATGGGATTGTTTGGTCAGATGATAGATCCTACAGTGATATATTGTGATAATAAGAGTTGCATAAAACTCTTTGAGAATCCAATGTTTCATGACAGGTCCAAGCATATAGATATCTGTTACCATCATCTACGGGACTATGTGGTCAAGAGATCATGATGTTGCAGTATGTTTCGACCAAGGAGCAGGAAGCAGATATTTTGACAAAGGCATTGTCAAAGTGCAAGTTCGAGTTCCACAGAGATATGATCGGGGTTGCTGATAATCCCTTTCTTGTTGAGAGGGAGTGTTGAAAAGTGTGTAACAAGAAATGATAAAAATAGAAATTGCTAAAAATAACACTGCTATAAATAGTCGGTCTATAAATAACGTTTAGCCATTAGAGGTCTTAGCTACAATGGGTGAAAAGTGAAAGTGCTAAAAATAACTTTTCTAAAAATAGCATTTCGAGATCCCTTCTTATTTTAGTCAGTCCCTAGACTAAACATAGGAAGTAAAATTCGAATTTGATATCAACAACAGTTTGGAAATTAATTAATTAATTCATCTTGAGTTAATTAGTTAAGTAAAATCAAACTTGAAGTCTATGTGAGCACATGCAACAGTTTCTCCATTAATTGAGGAATTTAACCTTCAGTTAAAGAGATAAGGGTGGGTTGTAATATTGAGTTGTAATCAGTTGACTTAGTTTAACTTAGTCAAGTCCAGTTAGATTAATTTAACAGTTTGTTAAATTAATGAGAGTTCAGTTAGTTAATGCTTGCATGCATGTAACTACTGTATTTCAGATAACTGAGTATTCACTCATGGATAACTCATGCATGTCAGTTCAGTTAGAGACCCAATTGAAATTAGATAGAGGGACAATGTACTATCAGTTGCTAGGATATTCCTTGGTGAATATTCCTTGCATGCAGAAGGAATACTATTCTTTATGGATTGCGTAGTTGGACCTGAGGTTACAGTGAGTGTGATGAGGCCAATTCACACGTGTGATATCATTAGACCCTAATCAAAACTACGCAAGGAAATAGGAGGCTTGGAGGGCTTGAGGAAGATAAATTCTATGTCTATTCAGTCTGTGAGCTGTATTGTTTGATTGCAGAGAAAGCAAGATAGCTTGAGAGCTAATTCTTTTTGTAACTTGAACAATATTTCCACTTGTATGATAATACAGAGTTGGGGTTTTAGGCTAGTGCTTTCCCCAGTGATATATCTTCTGTGTTATGGTTGATTACTTCTCATTCTCAATTATATATGTTCATGCTTGATGTTGCTCATGTTTGATTAAGTTTCCGCTAAATTGTTTGTAGAAGCAGATCAAGTGTTTTGCTTTAGTACATTGCAATACTAGGTGATCTACAGTAAGAAATTTCTACATAAATATATCTTAACTAAAAATTGATAAGAAACATTTGTGATTGATATCATCAAAAACATATCTATGTAGACAAACGTTATAACGTCACGTGAAGGCTTCAGAATCGTTTTTGCACATAGTTTGAACGGACGTAAGTACAATGAAAATTAAAGTAATAATATTTTTATTAAAAAATAAATAATTTTAAAGTAATATTAAAACAATTTTTTTAACATTGAAGTGTAAATATTTAGAATCATATTCTTAATGATATATAAAAGTGAATTGGATATATATAAAGTTTTTTTTTTCACATGGGAAAAAGTTCTTTTTTAAATATTCTTTATTTTAAATGTTCATATATTGATGTAAAGTATGCAACGGGTTATATTAAATATATATATATATATATAATTATAATTAAATTAAAATTTAAAAGTTTAATTACTATTTAAACTTTTTAGTAAATTAACAAAATAATTTTTGGTAATAAGATTTTTTTTTAGATAAATTGAATTTTTTAGCTTTGGCTTTAGCCAGATACAATGTCATCTTGTTTTCCACATGTTATGATCCACCTCTTATATAGTGATAAAGAAGCAACTGCAATTACAAATCCCATGTACATTTATTCAAAGAAAAACAATCTTTGTATCATTTTCATTTGTTTCTGATAACTCTTCATGATGGATTGGTGTTCAAAAAAAAAAAGGAAAAAATGATTCTCAACGAGATCCGTGATCATTGGTCAGCTCATTTACTAGGACAATAGTATAGATATGGATAATGTTAATGTTAAGGTTTCTTGTGTTTTGAGTTAGGCTTGCTTGGATATTGGGTATGGTTAGCTTTTGCTTCGGCTTGACAAAGTCAATTTCTTAGTATGCATGTGATCCATTGATAAAAAAGTAATACAAGTTTATTTAAAAGAAAACAAAAGGCAAACTATAAATACACCTAATAAAATTTGTTTCAAAGTAAAAGATAACACCCCTTATGGATACTCTAGTCTAGAATAGAAATAGAGGCACCAAGAATATTAATTATGGAAAAAAAATGACAATAATGAATAACAACAAGATCTCCTTAAAATCAATTAGAATGTGTTAAGAAGGAAGAAGAAAACATGCTACAGATATCATAGAAAATGGGTTGAAGAGTGTTAGGATATTCCGACACATAGGAAATAGTTAAGTTCAACTTGGTCTAGTATAGAGTTAGGTATAGAGTTAGGTAAAGTGTGTTTCTTTACCATTGTACATTTTGTAACTTAC
>APFE031070006.1:3429-29737 GCA_000404065.3 Pinus taeda
TATATCATCCACCTTCGCTTGCTAATGCCTATTAACACTCGCCACACATTTGATTCCATCGCATGAGCCTATAGTGTCAATATTTCTATGTGTTACATATAGGTGTTCAACAAATCCACTCACCACCATTCATCCAATGACTACGAACAAATGTTTAGATAAACGGTGGGTGGGTGGGTCTCAACTCCCCTCCACTAATGTCACAAAGGAGGAACCCCCACCATGTTCTCCACCGTCTAAACTTGATGCCCATCTGATGACCTTTATGGTAGTAGGGCCTCCCCACTCCCTTGCCGACATCATAGGGTTGAGGCTCGTTTCATCCTTTTCCATTCATCTACAAGGATAATTCTACATCAATGATTTGAACTTTACATTCCACTACATATTAAATAACATATAAGTATATTGTGTATACAACACAACTCTTTGTAACCCTTGCATGCATATTATTTGACACACACACACACACACACATATACACATACTCTGTCACAAATATTTCAAAGGCAGATTTCTATTGATGTGTGTTATATAGTTTATATAAGGAAATATACCCTGGACCATATATATCATTACGGTGGCGAGAGTCCACAGGATACTGAGTCGGAGGTCGGCCCAAAATCCAGTAACAGTTATTGCTTCAATTGTGTTGGGACCAACCTCGACTTCCTCACTCTTTGTCATAATTTTAAGTCCAGCCTCTAATCATTTGTCCTCTAATCATTCGTTAGAGGCATAAGGTTGGCCCCAACCCCAACCTTGGTGATAAGGAAACGGTCTTGTGCTTAGTCACGAGGGCTAAAGAAAGGGAGCTAGTTATAGATAAGGCTCCATAAATGGACTCCTCCCACGTGTTATTTCACACTATAACGAGATGTTTTTTGCTACGAGTAGGGTAAGGAAAACCCTCATGCATGCATAGTTGAGGATATTTGGTCGATCCCACAGTGGTTCTACCCAAAGCTTGGGTTGTATAAGCCATATAGACCCATTTATGAATAACTCGACCATGGATCGAACATGATGGTTCTATGATTGTTTGGACTTGTGCTAGAGTTTAACTCTTGTCATTGAGGTTTTATGAGACACGCAGAAGTATTATCCCTCTTGAGCTTACAGTAAAGTTAACCTCTCTGAGTTCTTGATGACAATAAATACACATTCCAACTTTTGAAGATATGACCAGGACATACATAACTAGAAAAATTATAAGTAAATCATATGGAATAAAAAGATTAATGGGACCAAAGAGGAAGAAACCATCAATATTATCACACATAACCATGATCACTGCTTAGTATGAGCTTCCAACAAAATCAAGTAGTATTTCATTACAATTATGAATGGATTTCCATGATGGTTTCTATTGATGCATAAATAATACCACCTCACACCATTCCAACACTCTTGAAAACAATGACAACAACTTACTAGTTAATCAAGGATCATCCACCATGCTTTAATAACACCCTTTCAGACCAGAAATGTAAACATATATTCAATATCATGGAAAATATATGAGGATAACTTATCTTGAAAACATTTGAGAAATGTCAAGACCATAACATGCTTTATTTTTTCCTATATAATACCCTCCCTTCCTCCCATGTTTTACTAGTTTTTGGGCCTTTTCCTAGCATTTCCATAACTTTTTTGGTATAATGATGAAGACTTGTGTTCAAGTTGCATAATATTTAAAATTCTATAGGTAAATCATTATTTTTAATAACATACCTTCGTTTATGTGTGTTTCCTAAGGTTATGATATTTAGTTAGTCACTAACCAGAGTTTTTGTAGTTCTTACACTCTCTATATAGATCCCGCACTAAAGCAATGGATGTGTACATCGCTTTGTCATCAAAGCTTGCCACGAAGGCCAATGGCTAACTGGTAATACATACACTTGTTAAATAATATTTTGGAGTTGGTTTAAAATTAAAAATCATGCCTACCTTCTACCGCCAGTCCTAGGCCAAGGAAAAAGGAACCATTTGCTAAAATCTTCTCATGCATTAGATCTAATTCCTTTGTTTAGACTATGGCTATATCAAACGTTTATCACTGGAAAAATGTTATGATTTGTTGTTTATCTCATCTTGTATTCGATTTTCTTTTCTATAACCTAATCAGTATTAAAAAAACATATATAAATTGATTTATGGCCTTATGCCTAACTCTAGAGAATCTGTGATGGCAATATGCTACTAGTTTAATGATAGGGTGTCACTTCTCTCATCAACTGGATTTGAGATCTTATCTCTTGATGTAACAAAGACTTATTTGATTTTAATTTGAGACTTCTAATTTCAGGATTCTTTCTCCATTTCCGGTGTATCTAACGATTACTTTTACTCATGATCTAATCTACTCGCAGAGGGTGCGAGTTGGTTGGTTGGGCATGCCAAACTAGCTCGGTGCCTCTCTTGTTATCTATTTATTTGTGTGGTTTGTTAATCTCGTTAATAGTGTGTTCATTTACAGTATTGGTGTATTGATTGCATGGTTTGTTTATAAACTCATTAGTTTTGTGTGTAAACTTTTACACTTTGTCTCTTTAATACTCATAAAGCGCTTCGACTTATGATTGTTTGGTATTTAGATATGGAAGAGTGAAGTTATAAGTGTGATAGATCTCTTTAAAATCATTATATATTCGACTGTGTGAACAAAAATCATAAACTATAATGATATTTTGTTATGTTCTCAGAGGTGATTTTTTTGCAACACTTTGATGCTAGTTTCATAGTAAGGTTTTGGTCCTACTTTAGATCTGAGATATTTTAATGAAGTATTAACATGGAAATATTGTTAAGCAAGATTTTGTTAGGTACCTATAATACTATTGTAGCCCACATATTGTTATTGTTGTGTCCCATGTAGCCCCTATATTGTTTTTTTTTTGTGCCACATTGTTACACAACATTTTGTCACTGTCCTTGTAATCCTCGTTCCATGATCCTAGAGGACCACTACAGTGAACCCTACATGCACTCCTATCATGAAGAAACTCCCATTATGTCCCTCTTCATGAGAAAAACAATTCCCTTTCGCATCATTTCCCAAAATCTTCCTTTTACCCAGTTTACAAGATCGACGGTAATGACCCGTTCCCTCCTCGGGCCGATTTGTAGAGATTGAAACTAGGACTACCACCATACGGTGAAAATGAGCCTTTTCTTAGTCATGTCGATCATCTTTTGGCAAGTTTTTTAAATATGGAGTGGAAGCTTCCAGGTTTAAAAGCTTCGTAACGAAATTCTAGTAAATGGTTAAGCTCGATGGAGACGAGGAAGTCAATTTGGGCTCCTTTCCCCTATTAAGATGGAACAAACCTAAGAGATAAGGCCTCTGCCATGATAAGAGGAACCATATACCCTCCATCCAAGTTATAGAAACCCCTCGTTTTACAAGCCAAACTAGTTTCAGTCTTAGTATCTTTAGAGCTTGAATAACCATCAAGATATCATAGCTTGTAGTCTTCTAGTTTATGTTTGTGGAGGGAGAATAATGTGTTTGGTTTGGTTTAGAACTAAAGGGAAGAAGACTTAAAACTTCCATTGTTGAGGCTATCCATGATATGCTAGTGGAGGTTTGGAAACCTGAATACATCAAAGGAGACTGACAATGTCAAGGCATTGGTTGTAATCTCTTTCTGAATTTATATGAATACAATTATTGATTGATTTCCTGCATTGAGTGTTATCTTACATTTGATTGCTTAATATTCCTTGACATTTTAAGTAGGTTGAATGCAATTTGTATTCTATCACATTGGGTTTTTTTGTTTGTTTGCTTGTTTCACGTATTCAAAGGAAGGAAACGAAAGATAGTTGGAGTAAGAAAGCAAGATCATCACCAAGCGAAATAGCGTTCTAAGAGGTGGGCACTCTTATTTGATTCTAGATTAAGGAACTTTTCCATAGATTGTTTGTTTGTGGCTAGACCCACTCTCTTCGGCTAGAGGAATTGTCTTTTTCGGCATCAAGAATTTACCTGCACCACAAATTGGAGACTCCAATGGGGAGCCAATCCTCCTGTTTGATTAATTCTCATTTCATGGTTATGTGAACTTTTCTATTATCAGATTTTTCCTTTAGTTTTCTTTGGTTTTCCTGGTTTGCTGCTCCAAGTCTGAAATTTACAGTGGCAGGTCTAGTTCTAGCCTTTGAATTTTTTTAATTTTTCATTGAAATCCTCGATCAGCACATTTATTTTTCTAACAGCCGCATTCATTAGTGTGAGTTTCTCTAAAATAGTCACGTCGACCCCCTTATGGCGCTTGTTGTTAGTTAGGCAGTCACATTGATTCCTGTAAGTGAAGATCAAGGTTTCGCCTAGATCATAACCAATGTGTCTTGCCCTCTTCAATTCTGCCTCTTAGCTTGTTTTGCCTATGTTCTCCCTGACTGGAAAGCTTCACTTGCTTTGTTTGTGTGCTTGTTCGGTTTGCTTTCTCTTTACTTGATTTTTTTATTCTTTAGGTGGTTTGAGGCCTAGGGCATATAGGTCATCATCCATTCAACTATTTGTGTGCTTGGCAAGTTAAGTTGTTAGTTAGATGCTCCTTGCATTTCATTTTTTAGGCCCTCTTGCAGTTGAGGGGAAGGGATAGTTGGGTTGGAGTACCTTTTCCAGAGCCCAAGATACATAGCAGAGAGAGGCAAAGAAACACAAGAGGGGTTGACGCTGACCCAAAGGCCCCATGCAAATCTTGATGTCTTGCCAAAAGGGCTCACCCAAAGGGAGCTCAATCGCTTATGCAAAAGTCTGATTTTTCAGAGGAGATGACATTTCCGAGCTAGGAGGGTTGGAAACTACTCGAGAAGGCAAGATGTTTCCTAGTTGAGCTGACACAGAGCCTTAGAGAGCTCCACGCAGTTACTGTACAAGGGTAGCGTAGTTGTACTCGGGGACCATTGATTCAGCTGTCAGAATAGTCGAGATTTTTTGGGTAGAGTGATGTAATCTCGCAATTTTTCTCTACTAGTTGTATTTCTCTATAACTAGATAGTCGGGAGGGCATCTAGAGTTGTATTAAGAAATTGCTACTTAATAATATAAAATCCTCAAAGTTTTTGCATTGGTTTTCCTGCATTGGGTTTTTCTGAGGACATTTGTCCAAAAATAACAGTGTCCATTGTGTTGTATTTTATTTCTTCCTGAGACACTTATTTCTGTATAATATTTAATTAAGTGAAGACTGCAGTGTATGTATTACAATATTTTCCATAGGAAACTACAAGTAATTTGTTTAAACAAATTTAACAAATAGGAGTAATATCATCAATTGTTGCAGTAAGGATTACGGTTGTGGAATTTTCACATGGTATCAAAGTTGCAGGTCGAACAAGAAGATTACTAGGGAACCCAAGATTGAGCAGAAGAGGGAGATAGAAAAGCTACAGGAGGCAGTAGTTCAAAACCCCAGAGGTTTTGCATAATTCTAGCCAGAGAGCTAAAAATTTGAGGTAGTCTCTCTCTGAGTGAGCCGAAAGAAAGAAGGGATTCCAGATCAAATTTTTGTTGGAGCGGAGGGAGCAATGTTGAAGCCTTAGCATGAGCAGAAACTTATGGGACACAGATTTTTCTATAAGCAGTTTATTGGGCAAAAAATCGTCAAAAGAAAGAAGAGAAGCACAATTGAGCGAATTTCTTCCTCACAAACTTCCTAGCCAGGGAAATTGAATTCTCTAGAGCTAAGCAATAGCAAGGGGCAACAGTTTTACTAGCTCCAACAAGGAGTGAGTAACCTAGCCCAACAATAGTGTGGAAGAGAGAGGAGATTTTTGAAATTTTGTTTCTGGTAGAGATGGCTGCCACATCTCTGGGAGGAAGGTGGGGTGACCTAGAGCTATATTTTGAAAGAGATAATGATGGGAAGGATCCTTGAGGTATCCACTTCTTGGATCAATACCTTGCTATGGGAGCCCAATTTCAATAGTAGGATGGATTAGTGTCGAATGGTGTCAAGGAGTGTTGGGGAGATAGTTGCAATGGCTAGGAGCGCTAGAGTCTGAGTAGCATAGAGTAGAGTTGACAACAACATAGATGGCACAAAGCAGAGGTCAGCAACATCACAGTATATTCATAGGGCCAGTGCAGAGACTAGCAGTAGTCAGGCTCTAACATTCATGTGGTATCATACTGAACACAGTTAGTTCAATAATTTTGGATGTTTTTACATTACTGATGGAGTAGCAGCAAAATTTTGTAGTACAGTAGCAGTTGGTAGTGGCAGTGCTAGCAATAGCACAAATGCAACACTTTAGAGGGAGTTGTAGTACAAATGCAGTGTTGACAGTGGTAGTGTCAACAACGGTACAATTGTAGCAACAATGCAGAAGTTGGTGGATATCATATCAAACATCAATAGCATATAGGACGATGCCTCAGAGTGAGATAAATATGCATCAACATATATTGCAAGAGCACATTCCTTGCTAAGAGGAAGGGTTGATTTGGGGTAGCATCGAATATTCTGTATGCCTCAAATTTTTCAGGGAGGCTTGGGAACATGAATTCCAAAGAAACCATAAAGCGTTTTGGGAAATTCCACCCAAAAACGATTTTATTAAAGTAATTAATATGTTTTAATGGGACCCTAATTTTAAACTTCGGAAATTAAAAATATTAATGGGTATTAATCTAATTGTGGGTGTAACTTCTAGAAGAAGATGAGGATCAAGATAAAATGATCTTAGCCATTGCTCAATTTTTAATCTAGGTCGTTGAATGTCAACGAGAAGATTATTTAAGGGAGCTTGAGGGTCATTTGGAAAACACACTAAGAGATCAAGAGATCGAATTTCTGAAGTAAGAAGTTCTTAGGAGGAAATTATGATTGAGTAGATTTCTTGCAATTGAGGGGCTAGGATAGTTGGGTTGGAGTATCTTCTCTAGAGCCCAGGATACGCAATAGGGAGAGGCATAGAGACACGAGAGGGGTTGACACTAATCCAGAAGGGCCCACACAAAGCTTGATTCTAAGACAGAAGGGCTCACGTAGAGGTCGTTCAATCACCCACGCAGAAGTCTGCGCTTTGTAGAGGAGCTAACATTTCTAAGCCGAGAGGGCTAAAAACTGCTCCAGAAGGAAAGACGTTTCCTAGTTGAGCTAACACGGAGCCTTAGAGAGCTCCACACATTTGCTGCATAGTGGTAGCATAGTTGTAGCTGGGGACCATTGATTCAGCTGCTGGAACAGCTAGGATTTGCTAAGTAGAGTGAGGTAATCTCACAATTCTTCTATGCCAGTTGTATTTCTCAGTAACTAGATTGCCAAGAGAGCATCCAGAGTTGTATTTAGGAACTAATTCTTAATAATATAAAACCCTCAGAGCTATTGCACCAGTTTTCCCACATTGGGTTATTTTGGGGACATTTGTCCAAAAATAACGGTGTCCATTATGTTGAATTTTATTTCTTGCTTGCTCTCTTGTTTCCGTATAATATTTAATTAAGTGAAGGTTGCAGTGTATGTATTACAATATTTTTTGTCGGAGACTGAAAGTAATTTGTTTAAAGGAATTTAACAAATAGAAGTAATATCATCAGTTTCTGTAGTAAGGATTTCAGTTGTGGAATTTCACAATTTCGGCGTGGCAAGAGTTGTCATCGTTTCACTTGATCATGATCGAGTCTCTAATGCTATAAGGGAAGGTACGTGGCATCCATTATTAATGGATCCATCTATAAATTGAAATATTACGATCGTGAATATATTCATAGAGAAATGTCCATGCTAATTAATACATTTCAATATTAACTTTATGTATATTTATATATATAGTGAAAGTTAAAATAAAAAATAAAAAACTAACATAACCCACAGGGCAACTCAATTGGCGATCGTTGTGTTATGAAGTACTATGCAAACCATGAATTCCAATGATGAAATCCTGAGTCGGCCAACAACAACAACAACATAATAATAATAATAAAAAAAAATAGGGAGAAATTATAAATAGAAATATGTCAATATTAGCTATAAATAAAATATTTGAATATCCATGTTAACTAATATATTTTAATATCAAACTCCAAATATATTTATATATGTATAAAGAGAAAGTTTAAAAGTTATTTTAATATTGACCCAAATGTATATACACAGAGAAATTCTAATTAAGTCCTCCTTCTTTATAAATAAAATATTTCAATATACACATTAAGTAAAATATTTCAATGTTATCTATGTATATTATATAAGACAAATGGAAATAAAATAAAAATTCTTATAATTAAAAGTTTTTATTAATGCATTGTTCAAAATGAAAATGTGAAATTCCTTCCATGCTCATCATGGAGTAGACACATGACACATGACACATACATACATACATACATATAGAACCACCATAGATCCATCTTAACGCTAGATCTACCAAGCAACGAGAGGGATCAAACCTCTCAAGTTACAAATATTTCTTCAAATTTTGCATTCTAAACAAGGTTTGAACTTCAAGATATTTGATCACTCTTGGAGCTTGATAGATTTGGGGTTAAGATGGATCTATGTTGGTGTACCATAAACAATGGTCAAGCATAGTTGACAAACATTAATGTAACAAAGGTAAAAAATAATGTAATGTGAATACATGGTTACATTAATTGTTGGCAATGGCCAACCCTCCTCTAACAATGTTAAGCTTTTAAACCATGGTCAACCATTGTCAACCCTATCAAGCCTCTTCATTCATAGTGAACCATCATCAACCATCAACAACCCTCATCAAGCATGGTTAACCATTGTTAACCCTCGTTAAAAATTTCCAATCCTATCAACGCTTGGAGCTTTTTTTAATCGATAAAAGGCCTCCTTCAATTTGCATACAAAGTCTTTATTTTCTAAAAAATCAAACCCTTCAAGTTGTTCCATGTATATTTCTTTTTTAAATTTCCATTCAAAAAGGTTGAATTTACATCCATATGATAGGATTTGAATACTTTTGAACATGAAAATGCTAAAAAGAACACATCCTTATGGTCTCTAGTCTGGCAACTCAAGTGAAGGTCACTTCAAAGTCAATTCCTTCAAGTTGAGTATACCCCTTGCACACCAATCTTGCCTTGTTTCCTGTGACTTGTCCATCTTCATTCAATTTTTTATTGAACAAAAACTTGGTTCCTATGAAATTCTTATCCTTTGGACGAGGTACAAGTTCCCATATTCCATTATTTTCAATTTGGTACATTTCATCTTCATTTATTTTATAAGTGTGGACCCTTACTTGCTTGAGTGAAATCCTTTGGTTCTTTTTGGGACAAGGAGATATCGCTCTTCTTTTGTGGTTTTTTCATATATTTTCTTGTTTTATTCATGTTTCCATATCTCCTATAATATGGTCTTCTAGATTATGCTTCTGTAAAAAATTGAAGGTTATCTCCAATGATGTTTGAGTTTGTTCCTCTTTTTTATCTTCTAACTCACGCTCTTCTTTTTCTACACCTTCTTCCTGGTCTGTAAGTATAAGGTATTCTTCATTTGTTAAATATTCTTCTTTTTGGGGAAGAGTCTCATCTATCTTTACGTCAATTCTTTCTACCACCTTCCAAAGATAATTGTTGTAGCCTTTGTAGGCCTTGATTATTATTTAATATCCAAGAAAAATTCATTCATTAAATTGAATGAAACTTGCCTAGTAAATTGTCATTTATCTTCATAAAGAATTTGCTTCCAAATATTTTGAAGTTTTTAATAGAAGCATCTCTTCCTTTCCATATCTCGTATGATGTTTTATCACTGTTTACTCAAAGTTCTTCCCTATTTAGGATGTCTATTGTTTCCCAAACTGCCTCCTTCTAGAATTAAACAGTTAAGTTAGCTTCCAATAACATTGTTCTTGTAGTCTCCTGTACAAATCTATTCTTTCTTTCTACCACTCCATTTTTTTTGGAGTCTTAGGCACATAGAGTTTCCTCTTGATTCCATGTTTTCCACGAAACTCATCGAATTCTTCTAAAGTAAAGTATCCACGTTTATCTAATATCAAGCATTTGATCTTCAACTCACTTTCATTTTCAACCATTGCTTTGAGATTTTTAAAAAATATAGTTCCTTTGACTTATATTTAAGGAAATATACCCAAATCATTCTAGTATAATCATCTATGAATAAAATAAGGTACTTTTTGCCTTGCAAGGTTGGAGTTTTGGCTGGACCACACAAATCTATACGTAAAATTTCCGGACACTTTGATGTTGAATATTCCTTTGACTTGAAATTGTCCTAGTTTTCTTTTCATGTTGACATGGTACTAAAATAACATTTATTGGTTTTTTTATTTTGGGGATATCTCTTAGTACCTGAGTTTTGTTGATATTCACCAAGTTATCGAAGCTTAGATGTCCCAAATGTTGGTACCATAGCTAGATTTCATTTAATTAACTCATGTAACATATTTCTTCTTGAATTTCACTCACAATGTATACATTATCCATTGTTCTTACTCCTTTTCCTACTAGTTTTCTTGAAGTTGATCTCCTTATTTCACAGCCTTTGGCATAGAAAATGAGATCATATCCTTGATCGCACATTTGGATGACACTTAAAAGATTATGCTTGAGGCCTTCAACATATAGGATATTTTGTGATTTCGCCTCGCCATTGTTAAGACTTACTTTGTTTGTTCCAACAATTTTAACAAATTCGTTATCTCCAAAGGTCACATTTGTAGATATTAATGTGTAGATTAAATACTGCTCATGAAATTTATTAAATCACAAGACTTGAAGCTACTCTACTGAACTACAAAATTTAATTCCCCATCTAAACAAGAATCATAGACATGCAAAAGGAAATATCACACATGGACAAACATTTATGTGGGGTAACATAACTACTCAAAACCCCTTATTCTCTATATTGTATTAATTAGAGAATAAAGAAGAAATACAATTTTTTCTCAAGCCTAAGTACACCTTGCAACTGTATAGTCTATCCCTCTGCCTAACAGACTAAACAAGGCCCAACACTTAGCCAATTTCTAGCCTTCCAAAACCCCTTATTCCTTGTGATGTTCCCTTAGCAAATTGCCCCTATTTTGTAGGAATTTCACACCAAGAAATTTCACAATAGCCTTAGGTCAATATCTAACTGCATGCACCACCTGTACACATGGGAATATGCCACAACGGATAGTACACTACCTTAGAATCTCCATATCAACTGTGTATCTCGAATTCTCTGCATTCAACAATTCTTTTGGGCTAATTAATCACTTAACCGGTTGATCACCGAGTGTGGTTGAAGTTCCACTTCCACAACATGACCTACACTAGTTCTTCTGACAGTTAGAACTAGTTAAACTAACAATAACTCAAATTAAATAAAATATATTTCTACAAATTAGCAATCAATCATGTAGAAGTGAACTCAAGCTTCCCCAACTATAATTTAATGATTTAACTGAATGAAAAGATTCATGTCACCTCAGTTAACTACCTCCAAGTATTCTACTAAAATAGAAATTCAAGTTTTAATTTAGTTTGACCAAGGAAAAGTCAAAACTAAACTTTCTTGTTGCATTTTCAACACTCCCTCTTAGCAATAAACGTATTATAAATGACCACTATCCTACACTTGTGAAACTCGAATTTTCCTCCTTACAAAACCTTTTTCAAAATATATGCATCTTATTCCTCTATCGAAATGTACTGCAACAACATAATCTCGTTTGAACACAATATCATAGATGGTGATACCAGATATCAATATTCTTGGATTGATCATGAAATACAGGATTCTCAGAGATTTTGATACAACTATGATTATCACATTAAATTATAGTAGGATCTATCATTTGACCAAATAACCCAACAAGAATCTTTCTCATCCAGATTTCCTCACATGTTGCTTGACTTGTAGCCATGTACTGTGCTTATACTGAGATGAGTTCCATAGACCTATGCTTCCTATTGTACCAAGAAATCGGTGCTGACCCAACACTAAAAACCCCCTAATGTGTTCTTCCTTTCTGATGGACTCCCCGCCCAATCGACATCAATGAAGCCTTGCAGCTTCACTCCCTCTATTTTTTTTGTACCAAAGACCAAACTAGGTAGTGCCTTTAAGGTATCTCAACACATGCATTATTGCCTTCCAATAGATTTTGGTTGGCTTAACTATTGGTTGACTAAGTTTGTTAACTGCATAACACATGTCTAGTGCTATGTTTACCGAATACATAAGTGAACCCACAATCTTCCTATAAATGGTAGCCTCAACTACTTCACCTGAAGTAGCATCCTCTTTCCTCTAGTTTCCTGCTAGAGGAGTCTCCATGGGTTTTCTCTTATCCATGTGGAACTTCTTCAATATCTCATTGGCATACTTTCCATGAGAGGAAAATAGTTCCCTGTCTTCTTTCCATACTTCCAAACTAAGAAAGTAATGCATGAGTCCCATGTCCTTCATCTCGAATTCGCTTGCAAAATCCTCTTTGCAAGAATTGATCAACTTCTCATCACCAGTTAAAATTAAATCATAGACATACAACACAGTAATTAATAATTTACATTCAACCATAATGTGATAAAGGATTGCATCTAATCACTTTTGGTGAAGCCCAACCTGGTGAGATAGTTGTCGATCCTAGTTTATCAAGCACAGGGTTCTTTCTTGAGTCCATACAATGTTCACTTGAGTTTTCACACATGTGAATCTTTACCAAAGGTCTCAAACCCCTTTGGATGCTCAATATAAACCTCCTCCTCAATAACTCTATTGAGGAATGTTGTCTTCACATCCATCTAATGGATCTTCCACTCGATTTGTGTTGATAGTGCTAGAATTGACCTGATGGACGATTTGCTTGCTACTGGAGCAAAGGTCTCCTCATACTTAATTCCCTCAACCTAAGAGAACCCCTTATCCAAAAATCTTGCATTCTGTTTCTCTATTCTTCCATCTATTGCAAGCTTTACCTTGTAAAGCCATCTCGAACCAACCTTTGATTTGTCTGCTAGTCTTGGGACCACTTCCCAAACACTATTTCTGATGATGGAATCATATTTCTCTACCATAACATCAACCCATACTGGTTTCTCTACATCTTCCTCGAATGAGGATGGCTCAGTATCTAGAAGCTCACTCATAAGAGCCATGGAGCCAGTGTATTAATCCAGTGACCTCCTATGCCTGCGCTGTGATGTAGGTGCTCCCACATTCTCTCTAGCATCATGAAATACGTTGTCAGCTTCCCTAGTTCGCTTCCTTCCTTCTTTGGATGTCTCTACTTGAGTGGATGTCTCCACTCTCTTCTCCTCTACTTGTGGCTACTCTACGCCTTCTTGAGGTAAACTGGTGATCCAAAGATCCTGAAGTGTGACACATCTTGTTTCTTCCCTGAAAAGGCTTCCTTTGGTGTACTCATGCCAATAATCCCGTGAGGACTCGTGTTCTGCAAATATACCATTATGTTGCATGCTTCATCCCACAAGTGCACTAGTAGGCCTTGGTCATTTAACATCGCCCATGTTTCTCCCACAATACTTTTGTTCCTCCTCTTAGCCACCCCAGTATGTTGCGGGTTATGGGGTGTTTTTAACTCTCGTCGAATGCCTTCTTTTACATAGAAATTTTTAAACTTATTGAACACATACTCACCTCTGTTATCACTCCTGAGAGCCTTCACTTTCTTTCCAATTTATTTTTCAACAAGTGCTTTATATTCAACAAATTTGGATAATATATAGTCTTTCTTCTACATGAAATAAATCCAACACTTCCATGAGAAATCATCTAAAAATATAGCACAATACCTATGCTTGGTAGTGGAGGTTTTTTAGAAATATCCATCCACATTAGAATGGATCATTTCAAGGATTGCATGTGCCTTATTGTCCCAATCATTGAAGGTGGATTTTTTGTACTTCCCCACCATACACCCTTTGCATGTATCTCACTGCTCTAGTTCTCCTTTGGGGAGGCTTGTAGAAATATGTTGCATGATCTTCAAAGAGCCATGATGCAAATGGCTAAGTATTCTATGCCATAATTCGTTGACATCTTGGCTATACAGCTTCTCTGCTTTTGTGCTTAGTGATGCATACTCTTCCACATCTAATTTGTAGAGGTTCTTCACTCAAACCCTAATTTGCTTCACTTTTCCCATGGCGACATGTCTCAGGAAATCCTTTCTTTTTCTTAATATCACATTGTAGCCATGATCTTGCAACAAATCTATGGAAACTAGATTCTACTTCAGACCCGGCATGACTTCATGACAATGAAAGCACTTTATTTTGGGAGACTATTTCTTCTACCTTGACTTGAATTTTCTTTCAATTGGGATATATTCCATTTTCCTTTCTTTGCCTTTCTATCCTTGGCATAGTTATCCTCATCCTCACCCTTGGACGAGGTCCCATCTCTAGTGTTCTGCCTTATCTCCTCCTACACCAAATCAGACCACAAGTGTTCCCAATTTGGTAGTTTCTCCCTCCCATTCATTGAATCTTGGTAGTTTTACCAACTCTTAGGAAGGCCTAGAAGGGATAGGATCACCAAATCATCCTCTACTACAGTAACACCAACTTGACCAAGTTCATAACGATAATGTGTGAACCTGCTTAGGTACTATGGAATGGTCTCGTTCCTCTGCATGTTAATATTTCGATGCTTGTCCTTGAGTGCCAATTTCTTGCGGTCAATAATATTCTAGAACAAACATGTTAGTGCTTTTCACAATTCATGTGGAGTCTATTTCCCATGTATATTAGAGAATATATTGTCTCGTACTCCCTCCAATATGATACTCCTCTCCTTAGCAACACACTTCTTCCATTTTGTTGGATCCCTTGCATCAGATGCTGTTAGTTTCATAATATCATTATCGATGAATTCCTTAAACCCATTATCCTCTAGTATTGCCTCCATGTGGACCTTCCATGCAACATCATTCAAGCTTCCCTCAAGAAAATAATCGAGCCTTAGTCCATTGAAATCCATCTTCTCAGTCTTGTAGAAAGCTTGCAACACTAATCTTCAAATTCGAACCTCCTGCAATGACAACTTTGAAATCTCTATTGTACAATTATTCTAGATCCAATGCCATGTAGAAATTAATGTGTAGATTCAATATTGCTCATGAAATTTGCTAAATCACAAGACTGGAATCTAATCTACTGGTCTGTGGAAGTTAATTTACCATCCAAAACAAGAATCATAGACATTCAAAAGGAAACATCACCAATGCACAAATATTATCTATGGGAGAGAAATTTCTAAAAACCCCTTACTCTCTATATTGCATTAATCATAGAATAGAGAAGAAATATAATTTTTTCTCAAGCCTAATAACACCATGAAAGTGTATAGTCTATCCCTCTGTGTGATTGATTGAACCTGCCCCAACACTTAGCCAAATTCAAGCCTTCCCAAGCTCCTTTTCCTTGTGTTGTTCCTTTGGGAAATTGCCCCTATTTTTTAGGAATTTCACACCAAGGAATATTGCAATAGCCTTAGGTCAATCTCTGACTGCATGCACCACCTGTACCCATGGGAATATGCTACGACAGATAATACATTGCCTTGTAATCTCCATCTCAACTAGGTAACTCGACTTCTCTACAGAAACAATTATTTGGGGTTGATTTGATCAGTTAATTGGTTGATCACTAAGTGTGGTTGAAGTTCCATTTCCATAAATTGACCTCCATTATTTCTTCAGATAGTTAGAACTAGTTAAACTAACAATAACTCAAATTAACTGAAATGGATTGCTACAAATTAGCAATCATTCATGTATAATTCAACTCAAGCTTCCCCAAATTGAATTTATTGAGTTAACTAAGTGACAAGTGCCAACAATTAATGTAACCATGTATTCACATTACATTATTTTTTACCATTGTTACATTAATGTTTGTCAACTATGCTTGACCATTGTTTATGGTACACCAACATAGATCCATCTTAACCCCAAATCTATCAAGCTCCAAGAGTGATCAAATATCTTGAAGTTCAAACCTTGTTTAGAATGCAAAATTTGAAGAAATATTTGTAACTTGAGAGGTTTGATCCCTCTCGTTGCTTGGTAGATCTAGCGTTAAGATGGATCTATGGTGGTTCTATATGTATGTATGTATGTATGTGTCATGTGTCATGTGTCTACTCCATGATGAGCATGGAAGGAATTTCACATTTTCATTTTGAACAATGCATTAATAAAAACTTTTAATTATAAGAATTTTTATTTTATTTCCATTTGTCTTATATAATATACATAGATAACATTGAAATATTTTACTTAATGTGTATATTGAAATATTTTATTTATAAAGAAGGAGGACTTAATTAGAATTTCTCTGTGTATATACATTTGGGTCAATATTAAAATAACTTTTAAACTTTCTCTTTATACATATATAAATATATTTGGAGTTTGATATTAAAATATATTAGTTAACATGGATATTGGGCAAAAAATCGTCAAAAGAAAGAAGAGAAGCGCAATTGAGCGAATTTCTTCCTCACAAACTTCCTAGCCAGGGAAATTGAATTGTCTAGAGCTAAGCAATAGCAAGGGGCAACAGTTTTACTAGCTCCAACAAGGAGTGAGTAACCTAGCCCAACAATAGTGTGGAAGAGAGAGGAGATTTTTGAAATTTTGTTTTTGGTAGAGATGGCAGCCACATCTCTGGGAGGAAGGTTGGGTGACCTAGAGCTATATTTTGAAAGAGATATTGATGGGAAGGATCCTTGAGGTATCCACTTCTTGGATCAATACCTTGCTATGGGAGCCCAATTTCAGTAGTAGGATGGATTAGTGTCGAATGGTGTCAAGGAGTGTCGGGGAGATAGTTGCAATGGCTAGGAGCGCTAGAGTCTGAGCAGCACAGAGTAGAGTTGACAACAACATAGATGGCACAAAGAAGAGGTCAGCAACATCACAGTATATTCATAGGGCCAGTGCAGAGACTAGCAGTAGTTAGGCTCTAACATTCATGTGGTATCATAATGAACACAGTTAGTTCAATAATTTTGGATGTTTTTACATTACTGATGGAGTAGAAGCAAAATTTTGTAGTGCAGTAGCAGTTGGCAGTGGCAGTGCTAGCAACAGCACAAATGCAACACTTTAGAGGGAGTTGTTGTACAAATGCAGTGTTGACAGTGGTAGTGTCAACAACAGTACAATTGTAGCAACAATGCAGAAGTTGGTGGATATCATATCAAACATCAATAGCATATAGGACGATGCCTCAAAGTGAGATAAATATGCATCAACATATATTGCAAGAGCGCATTCCTTGCTAAGAGGAAGTGTTGATTTGGGGTAGCATCGAATATTCTGTATGCCTCAAATTTTTCAGGGAGGCTTGGGAACATGAATTCCAAAGAAACCATAAAGCGTTTTGGGAAATTCCACCCAAAAATGATTTTATTAAAGTAATTAATATGTTTTAATGGGACCCTAATTTTAAACTTCGGAAATTAAAAATATTAATGGGTATTAATCTAATTGTGGGTGTAACTTCTAGAAGAAGATGAGGATCAAGATAAAATGATCTTAGCCATTGCTCAATTTTTAATCTAGGTCGTTGAATGTCAACGAGAAGATTATTTAAGGGAGCTTGAGGGTCATTTGGAAAACACACTAAGAGATCAAGAGATCGAATTTCTGAAGTAAGAAGTTCTTAGGAGGAAATTATGATTGAGTAGATTTCCTGCAATTGAGGGGCTAGGATAGTTGGGTTGGAGTATCTTCTCTAGAGCCTAGGATATGCAATAGGGAGAGGCATAGAGACACGAGAGGGGTTGACACTAATCCAGAAGGGCCCACACAGAGCTTGATTCTAAGACAAAAGGGCTCACGTAGAGGTCGTTCAATCACCCAAGCAGAAGTCTGCGCTTTGTAGAGGAGCTGACATTTCTAAGCCGAGAGGGCTAAAAACTGCTCCAGAAGGAAAGACGTTTCCTAGTTGAGCTAACACGGAGCCTTAGAGAGCTCCACACATTTGCTGCATAGTGGCAGCATAGTTGTAGCTAGGGACCATTGATTCAGCTGCTGGAACAGCTAGGATTTGCTGAGTAGAGTGAGGTAATATCACAATTCTTCTATGCCAGTTGTATTTCTCAGTAACTAGATTGCCAAGAGAGCATCCAAAGTTGTATTTAGGAACTACTTCTTAATAATATAAAACCCTCAGAGCTATTTCACCAGTTTTCCCACATTGGGTTATTTTGGGGACATTTGTCCAAAAACAACGGTATCCATTATGTTGAATTTTATTTCTTGCTTGCTCTCTTGTTTCCGTATAATATTTAATTAAGTGAAGGTTGCAGTGTATGTATTACAATATTTTTTGTCGGAGACTGAAAGTAATTTGTTTAAAGGAATTTAACAAATAGAAGTAATATCATCAGTTGCTGCAGTAAGGATTTCAGTTGTGGAATTTCACAATTTCGACGTGGCAAGAGTTGTCATCGTTTCACTTGATCATGATCGAGTCTCTAATGCTATAAGGGAAGGTACGTAGCATCCATTATTAATGGATCCATCTATAAATTGAAATATTACGATCGTGAATATATTCATAGAGAAATATCCATGCTAATTAATACATTTCAATATTAACTTTATGTATATTTATATATATAGTGAAAGTTAAAATAAAAAATAAAAAACTAACATAACCCACAGGGCAACTCAATTGGCGATCGTTGTGTTATGAAGTACTATGCAAACCATGAAATCAAATGATGAAATCTTGAGTCAGCCAACAACAACAACAACAACATAATAATAATAATAATAATAGGGAGAAATTATAAATAGAAATATGTCAATATTAGCTATAAATAAAATATTTGAATATCCATGTTAACTAATATATTTTAATATCAAACTCCAAATATATTTATATATGTATAAAGAGAAAGTTTAAACGTTATTTAATATTGACCCAAATGTATATACACAGAGAAATTCTAATTAAGTCCTCCTTCTTTATAAATAAAATATTTCAATATACACATTAAGTAAAATATTTCAATGTTATCTATGTATATTATATAAGACAAATGGAAATAAAATAAAAAAAATCTTATAATTAAAAGTTTTTATTAATGCATTGTTCAAAATGGAAATGTGAAATTCCTTCCATGCTCATCATGGAGTAGACACATGACACATACATACATACATACATATAGAACCACCATAGATCCATCTTAACGCTAGATCTACCAAGCAACGAGAGGGATCAAACCTCTCAAGTTACAAATATTTCTTCAAATTTTGCATTCTAAACAAGGTTTGAACTTCAAGATATTTGATCACTCTTGGAGCTTGATAGATTTGGGGTTAAGATGGATCTATGTTGGTGTACCATAAACAATGGTCAAGCATAGTTGACAAACATTAATGTAACAAAGGTAAAAAATAATGTAATGTGAATACATGGTTACATTAATTGTTGGCAATGGCCAACCCTCCTCTAACAATGTTAAGCTTTTAAACCATGGTCAACCATTGTCAACCCTATCAAGCCTCTTCATTCATAGTGAACCATCATCAACCATCAACAACCCTCATCAAGCATGGTTAACCATTGTTAACCCTCGTTAAAAATTTCCAACCCTATCAACGCTTGGAGCTTTTTTTAATCGATAAAAGGCCTCCTTCAATTTGCATACAAAGTCTTTATTTTCTAAAAAATCAAACCCTTCAAGTTGTTCCATATATATGTCTTTTTTAAATTTCCATTGAAAAAGGTTGAATTTACATCCATATGATAGGATTTGAATACTTTTGAACATGAAAATGCTAAAAAAAAAACATCCTTATGGTCTCTAGTCTAGCAACTCAAGTGAAGGTCACTTCAAAGTCAATTCCTTCAATTTGAGTATACCCCTTGCACACCAATCTTGCCTTGTTTCCTATGACTTCTCCATCTTTATTCAATTTTTTATTGAACAAAAACTTGGTTCCTATGAAATTCTTATCCTTTGGACGAGGTACAAGTTCCCATATTCCATTATTTTCAATTTGGTACATCTCATCTTCATTTATTTTATAAGTGTGGACCCTTACTTGCTTGAGTGAAATCCTTTGGTTCTTTTTGGGACAAGGAGATATCGCTCTTCTTTTGTGGGTTTTTCATATTTTTTCTTGTTTTATTCATGTTTCCATATCTCCTATAATATGGTCTTCTAGATTATGCTTCTGTAAAAAATTGAAGGTTATCTCCAATGATGTTTGAGTTTGTTCCTCTTTTTTATCTTCTAACTCACGCTTTTCTTTTTCTACACCTTCTTCCTGGTCTGTAAGTATAAGGTATTCTTCATTTGTTAAACCTTCTTCTTTTTGGGGAAGAGTCTCATCTATCTTTACGTCAATTCTTTCTACCACCTTCCAAAGATAATTGTTGTAGCCTTTGTAGGCCTTGATTATTATTTAATATCCAAGAAAAATTCATTCATTAAATTGAATGAAACTTGCCTAGTAAATTGTCATTTATCTTCATAAAGAATTTGCTTCCAAATATTTTGAAGTGTTTAATAGAAGCATCTCTTCCTTTCCATATATCGTATGATGTTTTATCACTGTTTACTCAAAGTTCTTCCCTATTTAGGATGTCTATTGTTTCCCAAACTGCCTCCTTCTAGACTTAAATAGTTAAGTTAGCTTCCAATAACATTGTTCTTGTAGTCTCCTATACAAATCTATTCTTTCTTTCTACCACTCCATTTTTTTTTGGAGTCTTAGGCACATAGAGTTTCCTCTTGATTCCATGTTTTCCATGAAACTCGTCGAATTCTTCTAAAGTAAAGTATCCACGTTTATCTAATATCAAGCATTTTATCTTCAACTCACTTTCATTTTCAACCATTGCTTTGAGATTTTTAAAAAACATAGTTCCTTTGACTTATATTTAAGGAAATATACCCAAATCATTCTAGTATAATCATCTATGAATAAAATAAGGTACTTTTTTCCTTGCAAGGTTGGAGTTTTGGTTGGACCACACAAATCTATACAAAAATAAATAAAAATAAAATATGGTAGAGATGTGTAGCTTAATATAACTTAATATAATGCAAACATTTTAATTTGGCTTAAAAAAAATAAAATTAACCTTATCAAAATTAATAAAATTAATAATTATAATTATAATTAATAATTAATGGAACTTTTTCATAAGATGAATGACTTACTTAGGAGAGTTGAGCCGCCTAAAAAATGATATCTATTAAAATTAATAATTATATTATAATTATAATATAAATAATATTATATTTTATAATTATAATTATAATTAATAATTAATAATTAAACCATCCTAGATCCATCTTAACTCCATATCTACCCAGCACTGAGAGGGATCAAATTTTCTGAGACACAAACCTCTTTTAAACTGAAAAAGAGATTGATCCCTCTCAGTGCTAGGTAGATCTAGAGTTAAGATGGATCTTCGTGGGTACATACATACATGTGTGTGTGTGTTTATGAGTGTGTCTGTCATTATATCATTGCAATGGCCCACCTGTGTTATATGAACCACAATCTCTCTATACACCAATACCCACACATTTGATTGTATATCTATCTATATATATATATATATATCATCCACCTTCGCTTGCTCATGCCTATTAACACAAGCCACACATTTGATTCCATCGCCTGAGCCTATAGTGTAAATATTTCTATATGTTACATATAGGTGTTCGACAAATCCTCTCACCACCATTCATCCAACGACTACAAACAAATGTTTAGATAAACGGTGGGTGGGTGGGTCTCAACTCCTCTCCACTAATGTCACAAAGGAGGAACCCCCACCATGATCTCCACTATCTAAACTTGATGCCCATCTGATGACCTTTATGGTAGTAGGGCCTCCCCACTCCCTTGCTGACATCATAGGGGTGAGGCTCGTTGCATCCTCTTCCATTCATCTACAAGGATAATTCTACATCAATGAATTGAATTTTACATTCCACTACATATTAAATAACATATAAGTATATTGTGTATACAACACAGCTCTTTGTAACCCTTGCATGCATATTATTTGACACACACACACACATATACATATACTCTGTCACAAATATACATAAACATACTCATTGTAAGCATTGCATGCATATTATTTGACATATATATATACTCTGTCACAAATATTTCAAAGGCAAATTTCTATCGATGTGTGCTATATAGTTTATATAAGGAAATATACCTTGGACCATATATATCATTATAATGGCAAGGGTCCACAGGATACTGAGTCGGAGGTCGGCCGAAAATCCAGTAACAGTTATTGCTTCAATTGTGTTGGGACCAACCTCGACCTCCTCACTCTTTGTCATAATTTTAAGTCCGGCCTCTAATCATTTGTCCTCTAATCATTCATTAAAGGCGTAAGGTTGGCCCCAACCCTAACCTTGGTGATAAGGAAACGGTCTTGTGCTTAGACACGAGGGCTAAAGAAAGGGAGCTAGTTATAGATAAGGCTCCATAAATGGACTCCTCCCACGTGTTATTTCACACTATAACGAGATGTTTTTTGCTATGAGTAGGGAAAGGAAAACCCTCATGCATGCATAGTTGAGGATATTTGGTTGATGCCACAACGGTTCTACCCAAAGCTTGGGTTGTATAAGCCATATAGACCCATTTATGAAGAACTCGACCATGGATCAAACATGATGGTTCTATGATTGTTTGGACTTGTGCCAGAGTTCAACTCTTGTCATTGAGGTTTTAAGAGACACGCAGACTTTCTTTCTTATATTTTTCATTCATTTTATTATTCATTTGGTTTTTTCTGCAAATCATAGCCTGTACAATATTAGTGTAATAAAAAATCAATATCATTTAATTTAAAACAGACTACATTCATTTTATTTATTCATTTGGTTGTACAAAATTAATGTAATAAAAAATCAATATCATTTAATTTAAAACAGACTACATCAATGAGTAGCTTGTACAAATCTATTCCTAACAAGAAAATTGTTATTAATCACTTTAAAACCCTAATCAGACTATCTTTATGGTTCCATATTTAGTTGATTTATTGTGGTTATAATTATTTTAAGTTAATAACAAACTAACTTGCTATATATGTATGTATTTTGTCCTTTTGTTTCACCTCTTGTTTTCTTTCGTGCAGTTTTTTATGGTTCTCTTTGTGCAGTTTATTATTGGACTATCTGTGTTTTAGATTTTAGGAACTTGCTCACCTCACCCTTGGTAAAGTGTTCTAGGGTAGAATTAAAGAAATGAAAAGAAAAAAAATTGATATTTTTTCCAAGTTCTTAAATTTTGAAATAGATATCATTGCAAGTTCTTAAAATTTAGTTTATTTTAATAGTTGTTTTCTCTTTTCTACCACTTGGCACTCACTTGACTTAGTAATCTACTATTTTTCTTGGAACCTAAGGAAACTGGCCTACATGGCCTACCCCATATGATTAATTATTGTCCCAAGAGGTAAAATCGATATAATTACTATGTATAAATAAAATTGGTTTCATCTTTTATTTGTGAGAAATAGTGAAACAATTAAAGTAAAATACTTAATTTAAAGTTGGTGGGCTCTACATTTTAAATATAATATTTTTATTTTAAAATATAATATAATATAAAGGTAAAGTTAATGTAAACATTTTGACTAGACAAAAATAAAAATAAAATATGGTAGAGATGTGTAACTTAATATAACTTAATATAATGCACCATTTTTAATTTGGCTAAATAAAATAATTAACCTTATCAAATTAATAATAATTATTTATAATTATAATTATAATTAATGGAAATTGTCATAAGATGAATGACTTACTTAAGAGAGTTGAAACCTAAAAATTGATATCTATTAAAATTAATAGTTAAAATTATAATTAATAATTAAACTAGCCTAGATCCATCTTAACTCCAGATCTACCAAGCACTAAGAGGGATCAAATTTTCTGAGACGCAAACCTCTTTTAAACTGAAAAGAGATTGATCCCTCTCAGTGCTAGGTAGATCTAGAGTTAAGATGGATCTTTGTGGGTACATACATACATGTATGTGTGTGTGTGTGTGTGTGTGTGTGTGTTTATGAGTGTGTCTGTCATTATATCATTGCAATGGCCCACCTGTGTTATATGAACCACAATCTCTCTATACACCAATACCCACACATTTGATTGTGTGTGTGTGTGTGTGTGTGCATATATATATATATATATATCATCGACCTTCGCTTTCTCATGCCTATTAACACTGGCCACACATTTGATTCCATCGCCTGAGCCTATAGTGTAAATATTTCTATATGTTACATATAGGTGTTCAACAAATCCTCTCACCACCATTCATCCAACGACTACGAACAAATGTTTAGATAAACGGTGGGTGGGTGGGTCTCAACTCCCCTCCACTAATGTCACAAAGGAGGAACCCCCACCATGTTCTCCACTTTCTAAACTTGATGCCCATCTGATGACCTTTATGGTAGTAGGGCCTCCCCACTCCCTTGCCGACATCATAGGGGTGAGGCTCGTTGCATCCTCTTCCATTCATCTACAAGGATAATTCTACATCAATGAATTGAACTTTACATTCCACTACATATTAAATAACATATAAGTATATTGTGTATACAACACAACTCTTTGTAACCCTTGCATGCATATTATTTGACACACACACACACACACACACACACACATACTCTGTCACAAATATACATAAACATACTCATTGTAAGCATTGCATGAATATTATTTGACATATATATATACTCTGTCACAAATATTTCAAAGGCAGATTTCTATCGATGCGTGCTATATAGTTTATATAAGGAAATATACCTTGGACCATATATATCATTATGATTCCAAGGGTCCACAGGATACTGAGTCGGAGGTCGGCACAAAATCCAGTAACAGTTATTGCTTCAATTGTGTTGGGACCAACCTCGACCTCCTGATTTTAAGTCCGGCCTCTAATCATTTGTCCTCTAATCATTCGTTAAAGGCGTAAGGTTGGCCCCAACCCCAACCTTGGTGATAAAGAAACGATCTTGTGCTTAGTCATGAGGGCTAAAGAAAGGGAGCTAGTTATAGATAAGGCTCCATAAATGGACTCCTCCCACATGTTATTTCACACTATAACGAGATGTTTTTTGCTACGAGTAGGGTAAGGAAAACCCTCATGCATGCATAGTTGAGGATATTTGGTCAATCCCACGGCGGTTCTACCCAAAGCTTAGGTTGTATAAGCCATATAGACCCATTTATGAAGAACTCGACCATGGATCGAACATGATGGTTCTATGATTGTTTAGACTTGTGATGAAACCCCTCCTTTTATAAGCTAAACTAGTTTCAGTGTTAGTATTTTTGGAGCTTGAATAACCAGCAAGATATCATAGCTTGTAGTCTTCTAGTTTATGTTTGTGGAGCGAGAATAGTGTGTCTGGTTTGGTTTAGAACTAAAGGGAAGAAGACTTAAAACATCTATTTTTGGGGCTATCCATGATATGCTAGTGGAGGTGTGGAAACCCGGATATGTTGGAGGAGCCCAGCAATGTCAAGGCATTGGTTGTAATCTCTTTTTGAATCTATATGGATACAATTATTGATCGATTTCCTGAATTGAGCATTATCTTACATTTGATGGCTTAATATTCCTTAACATTTTAAGTAGGTTGAATGCAATTTATATTCTATCACATTTGTTGTTGTTGTTTGTTTGCTTGTTTCAGGTATTCAATGTAGAAATTTGAATAATATAACTATTATTCACAGAGATTATCCTGATTATACACTATTTGCGGAATACATGCATAATACATAACCTCCTCTACCATTGATCATCAATTTGCGGAATTAAAAAAAACAATCGCATGCGCACATTGAAACATCAATCACACATATCAACACAGTTTGTAATGGGGAAAGCATACAGCTGAAAACACCCAACTATCTGTATATTATAATGATAGAGAACATGTAACAATACATAGTACAATACTCCTCACAAGTACTCAGTACTATCTCCACATGCTACACACAAACTCGCTCAGATCTCAACAAGTGACGGGTTCAAATCTCCTCCACTATTTGCCTACCTCTACTGTGCAATCCAAGTTGAGAATAGATCGGATCCAAGTTCGAAATCCCTTTGGCTTGTACTGTGCAATCCTCATTCGCGATCTCAATCAATGATTGTGCAAATCTCATGCACAACTATAGTCACAACTCATAGTAGTCTCACCCTTTCACCCACCTCTAACACTTGTCTCCACTGAACTGTCCATGCACTGAGTTAACTGATGTATTCTTTAGTTGATTTATGA
>APFE031070006.1:37402-48291 GCA_000404065.3 Pinus taeda
AAAATAGCCTGTGGGCCCACTTAGTGAAGGCGACTTCTTTTCACTAAGCTCCATCATCTTGTTGCATTTTCAACATTCAAAGGAAGGAAAGGAAAGATATTTGGAGTAAGAAAGCAAGATCATCACCAAGCAGAGTAGCGTTCTAAGAGGTGGGAACTCTTATTTAATTCAAGATTAAGGAACTTTTCCATAGATTGTTTGTTTGTGGCTAGACCCACTCTCTTGGGCTAGAGGAACTGTCTTTGTTGGCATCAAGAATTTACCTGCACCACAAATTGGAGACTCTGATGGGGAGCCAATCCTCCTGTTTGATTAATTGTCATTTAATGGTTTTTTGAACTTTTCTATTATCACCTTTTCCCTTTAGTTTTCTCTGGTTTACTGCTCCGAGTCTGAAATTTATAGTGTCAGGTCTAGTTCTAACTTTTGAAATTTTTTAATTTTTCCTTGAAATCCTCGATCATCGCATTTATTTTTCTAACATTTGCATTGATTAGTGTGAGTTTCTCTAAAACAGTCGCGTCAACCCCCTTGTGGAACTTGTTGTTAGTTAGGCAGTCGCGTTGATTCCTGTAGGTGAAGATCATGGTTTCCCCTAAATCATAACCAATGTGTCTTGCCCTCTTAATTTTTTCCTCTTAGCTTGTTTTGCATGTGTTCTCCCTGACTCAAAAGCTTCACTTGCTTTGTTTGTGTGCTTGTTTGGTTTGCTTTCTCTTTACTTGATTTTTTTAGTCTTTAGGTGGTTTGAGGCCTAGGGAATCTAGGTCATCATCCATTCAACTATTTGTGTGCTTAGAAAGTTAAGTTGTTGGTTAGATGCTCCTTGCATTTCATTTCTTAGGCCCTCTTGCAGTTGAGGGGAAGGGATAGTTGGGTTGGAGTACCTTCTCCAGAGCCCATAGCAAAGAGAGGCAAAGAAACACGAGAGGGGTTGAAGCTGAGCGAGAGGGCCCATGCATATCTTGATGCCTTTCTAAAAGGGCTCATGCAAAGGCAGCTCAATTTCCCATGTAAAAGTCTGAGTTTTGCAAAGGAGATGACATTTCCGAGCTAGGAGGGCTGGAAACTACTCGAGAAGGCAAGATGTTTCCTAGTTGAGCTGACACAGAGCCTCAGAGAGCTCCGCGGAGTTAATGTGCAAGGGTAGCGTAGTTGTAGTCAGGGACCATTGATTCAACTGTCAAAATAGTCGAGATTTTCTGGGTAGAGTGAGATAATCTCGCAATTTTTCTCTTCTAGTTGTATTTCTCTATAACTAGATTGTGAGGAGGGCATCCATAGTTAATTTAAGAAATTGTTGCTTAATAATATAAAATCCTCAAAGTTGTTCCATTGGTTTTCCTGCATTGGGTTTTTCTAAGGACATTTTTCCAAAAATAATGGTGTCCATTGTGTTGTATTTTATTTCTTCCTGAGACTCTTATTTCTGTATAATATTTAATTAAGTGAAGACTGCAGTGTATGTATTACAATATTTTCCATAGGAAACTACAAGTAATTCGTTTAAAGGAATTTAACAAATAGGAGTAATATCATCAATTCCTACAGTAAGGATTTTGGTTGTGGAATTTTCACATGGTATCAGAGTTGCAGGTGGAACAAGAAGATCAATGATATAGAACTGAGCGTTGAGCAGAAGAGGGAGATAGAAAAGCTGCAAGACACAGTAGTTCGAAACCCTAGAGGGTTTGCGTAATTCTATCCAAAGAGCTAAAAATTTGAGGTAGTCTCTCTGGGAGTGAGCCGAAAGAAAGAAGGGATTCCAGATCAAATTTTTGTTGGAGCAGAGGGAGCAATGTTGAAGCCCCAGCATGAGGAGAAACTTGTGGGACACAAATTTTTCTACGAGTAGTTTATTGGGAAGAAAATCGTCAAAAGAAAGAAGAGAAGCGTAATTGAGCGAATTTCTTCCTCACAAACTTCCTAGCCAAGGAAATTGAATTCTATAGAGCTAAGCAATAGAAAGGGGCAATAGTTTTACTAGCTCCAACAAGGAGTGTGTAACCTAGCCCAACAATAGTGCAAAGGAGAGAGGAGATTTTTGACATTTTGTTTTTGATAGAGATGGCAGCCACATCTCCGGGAGGAAGGTGGGGTGACCTAGAGCTATATTTTGAAAGAGATACAGATGGGCAGGATCCTTGAGGTGTCCACTTCTTGGATCAATACCTTGCTATGGGAGCCCAATTGCAGTAGTAGGATGGACTAGTGTCAAATGGTGTTGAGGAGTGTCGGGGAGATAGTTGCAGTGGCTAGGAGTGCTAGAGTATGAGCAGTGCAGAGTAGAGTTGACAACAGCATAGATGGCACAAAGCAGAGGTCAGCAACATCACAATATATTCATAGGGCCAGTGCAGAGACTAGCAGTAGGCAGGCTCTAACATTCACGTGGTATCATATTGAACACAGTTACCTCAATAATTTTGGATGTTTTTACATTACTGATGGAGTAGCAGCAAAAGTTTGTAGTGCAGTAGCAGTTGGTAGTGGCAGTGCTAGCAACAGCACAAATGCAACACTTGGGAGGGAGTTGTAGTACAGATGCAGTGTTGACAGTGGCAGTGTCAACAACAGTACTATTGTAGTAACAATGTAGAAGTTGGTGGATATCATATCTGACATCAATAGCATATAGGACGATGCCTCAGAGTCAGATAAATATGCATCAACATATATTGCAAGAGCACATTCCTTGCTAAGAGGAAGTGTTGATTTGGGGTAGCATCGAATATTCTATAGGCCTCAAATTTTTCAGCGAGGCTTGGGAACATAAATTCCAAAGAACCCATAAAGAGTTTTGGGAAATTCCACCCAGGATCGATTTTATTAAAGTAATTAATATTTTTTAATGGGACCCTAATTTTAAACTTAGGAAATTAAAATTATTAATGGGTATTAATCTAATTGTGGGTGTAACTTCTAGAAGAAGATCAGGATCAAGATAAAATGATCTTAGCCATTGCTCAATTTTTAATCTAGGTCATTGAATGTCAATGAGAAGATTATTTAAGCGAGCTTGAGGGTCATTTGGAAAACACACTGAGAGATCAAGAGATCAAATTTCTGAAGTGAGAAGTTCTCAGGAGGAAATTATGATTGAGTAGATTTCTTGCAGTTGAGAGGCAAGGATAGTTGGGTTGGAGTATCTTCTCTAGAGCCCAGGATAGGCAATAGGGAGAGGCATAGAGGCACTAGAGGGGTTGACACTGATCCAGAAGGGCCCACACAAAGATTGATGCTAAGACAGAAGGGCTCGCGTAGAGGAAGTTCAATCACCCACGCAGAAGTCTGAGTTTTGCAGAGGAGTTGACAATTCTGAGCCGAGAGTGCTAGAAACTGCTCCAGAAGGAAAGACGTTTCCTAGTTGAGCTAACGCAGAGCCTTAGAGAGCTCCACACATTTACTGCATAGTGGCAGCATAGTTGTAGCTGGAGACCATTGATTCAGCTGCTGGAATAGCTAGGATTTGCCGAGTAGAGTGAGGTAATCTCACAATTCTTCTCTGCCAGTTGTATTTCTCGATAACTAGATTGCCAAGAGAGCATCCAGAGTTGTATTTAGAAATTAATTCTTAATAATATAAAACCCTTAGAGCTATTGCACCGGTTTTCCTGCATTGGGTTATTCTAGGGACATTTTTCCAAAAATAACGGTGTCCATTGTGTTGAATTTTATTTCTTGCTCGCTCTCTTGTTTCCGTATAATATTTAATCAAGTGAAGATTGTAGTGTATGTATTACGATATTTTTTGTCGGAGACTCAAAGTAATTTGTTTAAAGGAATTTAACAAATAGAAGTAATATCATCAGTTGCTGCAGTAAGGATTTCAGTTGTGGAATTTTCACAATTTCGACGTGGCAAGAGTTGTCATCATTTCACTTGATAATGATCGAGTCTCTAATGCTGTAAGGGAAGGTATGTGGCATCCATTATTAATGGATCCATCTATAAATTGAAATCTTAAACATATAACTAATACATGTTATTTTGTATTTTGGTTGTAGATGATGTCTTTGTTGCCATTTCCCTCTCAAGAAATGAAGAGAATATGGCCGACTATTTGATGCAATGCATATAGGTAGAAAGAAAATTGGTCCAATTGTATGAAGATGGTTAGTGCACGTACAAAATTGGTGACATGGTTGTAATGGGTCATTTTTTTTAAAAGGATAAAAATATGGTTGTCACATTATTTATAGAGATTTTATGCTGGAATATATATCTTGCCAATATAGTCATTTACTCATAGAAACTCTAATCAGTCTCATAGAAATCAAATGAAAGGCAGGTGAAGCAAGGAGATGGAAGATGATATAATTTGATTGTGAATACATTATGGAGACTTGTATGCCTATCACCCATTCTTCAGATGAGTATATGATGCAAATGGAAAGCCCTGAAGCCAAGTCTAAAGCAGTCAAGTATAATCTAATCTAGTTTAAGAGATCAACATATGAATTTTGTAATTTTGAATGTGAATAAAATTCATAGAGAAATGTTACGAATTCCAAATTTTGTGGGAAAAAATACAGCCATACTAAGGGATAGTGTGGCCTAGGATGGGTGTGAACCCTATGCGATTTTGATAGCCTAGATGCCCCTAAGTTGTTTCTACCCTAGTCATAGGTTGGATGTGATAGACATCTTAGGACTCACATAACGTAGAAATATATATATATATATATATATAATATATATATATATATATATATATATATATTTCTACGTTATGTGAGTCCTAAGATGTCTATCACATCCAACCTAGTCATAATAATATATAATATATATATATATATATATATATATTGCTACGTTATGTGAGTCCTAAGATGTCTATCACATCCAACCTATGACTAGGATATATAATATATATATATTATATATATATATATATATATATGCGGAGTGATAAAGTAATTGAAAATTAAAAATAAAAAAAAATCAATGTTAGCTTTAAATAAAATATTTGAATATCCATGCTAATTAATACATTTCAATATCAACTTTATGTATATTTATATATATAGTGAAAGTTAAAATAAAAAATAAAAAATTAACATAACCCACAGGGCAACTCAATTGGCGATCGTTGTGTTATGAAGTACTATGCAAACCATGAAATCCAATGATGAAATCCCCAGTCAGCCAACAACAACAACAACAACAACATAATAATAATAATAGGGAGAAATTATAAATAGAAATATTTCAATATTAGCTTTACATAAAATATTTGAATATCCATGTTAACTCATATATTTTAATATCAAACTCCAAATATATTTATATATGTATAAAAAGAAAGTTTAAAAGTTATTTTAATATTGACCCAAATGTATATACACAGAGAAATTCTAATTACGTCCTCCTTTATAGATAAAATATTTCAATATACATATTAAGTAAAACATTTCAATGTTATCTATGTATATTATATAAGACAATTGAAAATAAAATAAAAAATCTTATTATTAAAACTTTTTATTGATGCATTGTTCAAAATGAAAATGTGAAATTCCTTCCATGCTCATCATGGAGTAGACACATGACACATACGTACATACATACATATAGAACCACCAGAGATCCATCTTAACGCTAGATCTACCAAGAAACGTTGGATCAAACCTCTCAAGTTACAAATATTTCTTCAAATTTTGCATTCTAAACAAGGTTTGAACTTCAAGATATTTGATCACTCTTGGAGCTTGATAGATTTGGGGTTAAGATGGATCTATGTTGGTGTACCATAAACCATGGTCAAGCATAGTTCACAAACATTAATGTAACAATGGTAAAAAATAATGTAATGTGAATACATGGTTACGTTAATTGTTGGCAATGGCCAACCCTCCTCTAGCAATGTTAAGCTTTTAAACCATGGTCAATCATTGTCAACCCTATCAAGACTCTTCATTCATAGTGAACCATCATCAACCATCAACAACCCTCATCAACCATGGTTAACCATTGTTGACCCTCGTTAAAAATTACCAACCCTATCAACCCTTGGAGCTTTTCTTAATCGATAAAAGGCCTCCAATTTGCATACAAAGTCTTTATTTTCTAAAAAATCAAACCCTTCAGGTTGTTCCATGTATATTTCTTTTTTTAAATTTCCATTCAAAAAGGTTGAATTTACATCCATATGATAGGATTTGGATACTTTTGAACATGAAAATGCTAAAAACATCCTTATGGTCTCTAGTCTAGCAACTCGAGTGAAGGTCACTTCAAAGTCAATTCCTTCAATTTGAGTAAACCTGTTGCACACCAATCTTGCCTTGTTTCTTATGACTTGTCCACCTTCATTCAATTTTTTATTGAACAAAATCTTGGTTCCTATGAAATTCTTATCCTTTGGACGAGGTACGAGTTCCCATATTCCATTATTTTCAATTTGGTACATCTCATCTTCATTTATTTTATAAGTGTGGACCCTTACTTGCTTGAGTGAAATCCTTTGGTTCTTTTTGGGACAAGGAGATATCGCTCTTCTTTTGTGGTTTTTTCATATTTTTTCTTGTTTGTATTCATGTTTCCATATCTCCTATAATATGGTCTTCTAGATTATGCTTCTGTAAAAAATTGAAGGTTATCTCCAATGATGTTTTGAGTTTGTTCCTCATTTTTATCTTCTAACTCACGCTCTTCTTTTTCTACACCTTCTTCCTAATCTGTAAGTATAAGGTATTCTTCATTTGTTAAATCTTCTTATTTTTTGGGAAGAGTCTCATCTATCTTTACGTCAATTCTTTCTACCACCTTCCAAACATAATTATTGTAGCATTTGTAGGCCTTGATTATTATTGAATATCCAAGAAAAATTCATTCGTTAAATTGAATCAAACTTGCCTAGTAAATTGTCATTTATCTTCATAAAGAATTTGCTTCCAAATATTTTGAAGTGTTTAATAGAAGCATCTCTTCCTTTTCATATCTCGTATGACGTTTTATCATTGTTTACTCAAAGTTCTTCCCTATTTAGGATGTATATTGTTTCCCAAACTGCCTCCTTCTAGAATTAAACAATTAGGTTAGCTTCCAATAACATTGTTCTTGTAGTCTCCTGTACAAATCTATTCTTTCTTTCTACCACTCCATTTTGTTTTGGATTCTTAGCCACATAGAGTTTCCTCTTGGTTCCATGTTTTCCATGAAACTCATTGAATTCTTCCAAAGTAAAGTATCCATGTTTATCTAATATTAGGCATTTGATCTTCAACTCACTTTCATTTTCAACCATTGCTTTGAAATTTTTAAAAAATATAGTTCCTTTGACTTATATTTAAGGAAATATACCCAAATCATTCTAGTATAATCATCTATGAATAAAATAAGGTACTTTTTTCCTTGCAGGGTTGGAGTTTTGGTTGGACCACACAAATCTATATGTAAAATTTCCGGAGGCATTGATGTTCAATATTCCTTTGACTTGAAACTGACCTAATTTTCTTTCCATGTTGACATGGTACTCAAATAACATTTATTGGTTTTTATATTTTGGGGATATCTCTTACTATCTAAGTTTTGTTGATATTCACCAAGTTATCGAAGCTTAGATGTCCCAAATGTTAGTACCATAGCTAGATTTCATTTAGTTAACTCATGTAACATATTTCATCTTGAATTTCACTGACAATGTTTACATTATCCATTGTTCTTACTCCTTTTCTTACTAGTTTTATTGAAGATGATCTCCTTATTTCACAGTCTTTGGCACAGAAAATGAGATCATATCCTTGATCGCACATTTGGTTGACACTTCAAAGATTATGCTTGAGGCCTTAAACATATAGGATATTTTGTGCTTTCGCCTTGCCATTGTTAAGACTTACTTTGTTTGTTCCAAAAATTTTAACAAATTCGTTATCTCCAAAGGTCACATTTGTAGAAATTAATATGTAGATTCAATATTGCTCATGAAATTTGTTAAATCACAAGACTTGAAGCTACTCTACTGATCTATGAAATTTAATTCACCATCTAAACAAGAATCATAGACATGCAAAAGGAAATATCACACGTGGACAAACATTTATGTGGGTTAAATTAACTACTCAAAACCCCTTATTCTCTATATTGTATTAATTAGAGAATAAAGAAGAAATACAATTTTTGCTCAAGCCTAAGGACACCCTGCAACTGTATAGTCTATCCCTCTGCCTGATAGACTAAACAAGGCCCAACACTTAGCCAATTTCAAGCCTTCCAAAACCCCTATTTCCTTGTGATGTTCCCTTGGGAAATTGCCCCTATTTTTAGGAATTTCACACCAAGGAATTTCACAATAGTGTTAGGTCAATATTTGACTGCATGCACCACCTGTACACATGGGAATATGCTACAATAGATAGTACACTGCCTTAGAATCTCCATATAAACTGTGTATCTCAAATTCTCTGCATTCAACAATTATTTTGGGTTGATTAATCAATTAACGGTTGATCACCAAGTGTGGTTGAAGTTCTACTTCAACAACTTGACCTACACTAGTTATTCTGACAGTTAGAACTAGTTAAACTAACAATAACTCAAATTAAATAAAATATATTTCTATAAATTAGTAATCAATCATGTAGAATTGAAGTCAAGCTTCCCCAACTATAATTTAATGATTTAACTGAATGACAAGAGTCATGTCGCCTCAGTTAACTACCTCCAAGTATTCTACTAAAATAGAAATTCAAATTTTAATTTAGTTTGACCAAGGAAAAGTCAAAACTAAATTTTCTTGTTGCATTTTCAACACTCCCTCTTAGCAATAAATGTATTATAAATGACCACTATCCTACACTTTTGAAACTCTAATTTTCCTCCTGACAAAGCCTTTTTCAAAATATATGCATCTTATTCCTCTATCGAAATGTACTGCAACAACATAATCTTCCTTTGAACACAATCCCGTAGATGGTGATACCAGATATCAATATTCTTGGATTGATCATGAAATACAAGATTCTCAGAGATTTTGATACAACTATGATTATCACATTAAATTATAGTAGGATCCGTCATTTGACCAAATAACCCAACAAGAATCTTTCTCATCCAGATTTCCTCACATGCTGCTTGACTTGCAAACATGTATTGTGCTTATACTAAGCTGAGTTCCATAGATCTCTGCTTCCTATTGTACCAAGAAATCGGTGCTGATCCAACACTAAAAAACCCCCTAATGTGTTCTTCCTCTCTGATGGACTCCCCGCCCAATCTACATTTGTGAAGCCTTGCAGCTTCACTCCCTCTATTTTGTAGTACCAAAGACCAAACTAGGTGGTGCGTTTAAGGTATCTCAACACATGCATTGTTGCCTTCCAATAGATTTTGGTTGGCTTAACTATTGCTTGACTAAGTTTCTTAACTGCATAACACATGTCTGGTTGTGTGTTCACCAAATACATAAATGAACCCACAATCTTCCTATAAATGGTAGCCTCAACTACTTCACCTGAAGTAGCATCCTCTTTCCTCTATTTTCCTGCTAGAGGAGTCTCCATGGGTTTGCTCTTATCCATGTGGAACTTCTTCAGTATCTCATTGGCATACTTTCCTTTAGAGGAAAACAGTTCCCCATCTGCTTGCGATACTTCCAAAATAAGAAAGTAATTCATGAGTCCCATGTCCTTCATCTTGAATTTGCTTGCAAAATCCTCTTTGCAAGAATTGATCAACTTCTCATCACCGGTTAAAATTAAATCATAGACATAAAACACTGTAATAAATAATTTACCTTCAACCATAATGTGATAAAGGTTTGCATCTAATTCACTTTTGGTGAAGCCCAACCTGGCAAGATAGTTGTCGATCCTAGTGTATCGAGCACAAGGTTCTTTCTTGAGTCCATACAATGTTCACTTGAGTTTTCACACATGTGACTCTTTACCAAATCTTTCAAACCCCTTTGGATGCTCAATATAAACCTCCTCCTCAATAACTCTATTGAGGAATGTTTTCTTCACATCCATCTAGTGGATCTTCCAAGCCATTTGTCCTGATAGTGCTAGAATTGACCTAATGGACGATTTCCTTGCTACTGGAGCAAAGGTCTCCTCATAGTTAATTCCCTCAACCTAAGAGAACCCCTTATCCAAAAATCTTGCCTTATGTTTCTCTATGCTTCCGTCTGCTATAAGTTTTACCTTGTAAAGCCATCTCGAACCAACCTCTGATTTGTGTGCTAGTCTTGGGACCACTTCCCAAACACTATTTCTGACGATGGAATCATATTTCTCTACCATAACATCAACCCATATTGGTTTCTCTACATCTTCCTCAAATGAGGATGGCTCAGTGTCTATAAGCTCACTCATAAGAGCCATGTCGCTAGTTTATCAATCCAGTGACCTCCTCTGCCGGCACTGTGATGTGGGTGCTCCCACATTCTTTCTAGCATCATGAAATACATTGTCAGCTTCCCTAGTTCGCTTCCTTCCTTCTTTGGATGTCTCTACTTGAGTGGATGTCTCCACTCTCTTCTCCTCTACTTGTGGCTACTCTACGCCTTCTTGAGGTAAACTGGTGATCTAAAGATCCCGAAGTGTGAAACATCTTGTTTCTTCCCTGAAAAGGCTTCCTCTAGTGTACTCATGCCAATAATCCCATGAGGACTCGTGTTTTGCAAATATACCATTATGTTATGAAACCAGCTCAAGAAAAGATAGAAAAGATAGATCAATGCCTTAGAATTCAGCCTCTTCGAGGGGGCAACCTCCTTTACATTACATAAATGAACAATTCTTGGATGATTCAAATGACAAAACCTCCTTTCTATATATAGGCGTCTAAGGAGTCACAATATAATCTAGCCGACCTAACAATAATAATATAAAGCCACAAAAATAATAATATAGGGATTCTATGGGGCACAGTAATAACAATATGGG
>APFE031070007.1:0-21577 GCA_000404065.3 Pinus taeda
CTCGCTGTTGTATCATACGGTGATTGGTGTGGTTTGATTATTTCTTTTGTTTCAGCAATCTGATGTATCTTTTATATGATAGACTATGCTTCTTAGCTAATCTCTAAATCTGAATAAGTTTCCTAACTCACGTCTCTGTGTTACATAAAGTGAATCTATTCGAATTGCATCCATTTCTATAACAAGGTATTAGTATGACTGGTATCATCATTGGATTCATATAAAACAAGTGTTTGCGAGACTTGAAGACAATCTCACTTTGCTCAGAAATATAGTCGCATCATACATTACTCTCGGATTGTTGTAATAGTTTAGAACCTGTACATCCATTTGCGTTTACTGTTCCATTCACTTATGCTGTTCCATTTGATTACTGTTGTTCCATTTCGTAATTGTTGTTCCATTTACTTTCGCTTATCCACCTTTGTTGCTTTCGCGTGATAGCAGGCCTAAGACTGTCGTGAGCCCAGCAAGATGCTGCCTGACTCCCAGATCTATAAGTCCATGCTTTGGTTTCTTTATCAGTTTCTAAAGGGAAGGGTTATTGGTTCCGTACCCTTGACTGATCAATTGATTTGTTTGATTTTATCTTTTGAGTTGGTTTAGTTACAGTTTAGTGTCCGTTTTCCTTTCAAATCATTAGAGCGCTATACTACCGAGCATTACTTGGGCAAAACAGCCTCGGATTGAGTTACTCCTTGAAAGAACAAAATGATCCCGGATTGACTTAATAATGTGGAATAATTGGTGGTGTGAGAGACCCTAGTTATCGCTCTACACCGCCTACTCCCTATTTCCTTAAATTGGACATCCCATCATGAATAGTGACACCAACGGTCACTTCCCAGTCTACCCACACAGTAGCATAGCCCCCCGTGCGTGGGTGCGACCTTGTGATAGGATGACTCTACGTGCACCTCCCTTATTGCACAACTCCCAAATAGACTCTTTTATAATCCCACGCTCTCTTTCATATGCCTGGACTGTTGAGACTGTGCTCTCTACAGATAGTTAGGTGGTCACACCTCCTATGTGAGTTTTCAGCTCACCTTCCAATATAGTTCGTGGAAACTCCTCAATTTCCTTCATGACAGCCGGTGCCCTACTTTCTACTATATGTAGTGCACTTCCTTGGTTACTGTATTTGGTGAGGTGTGGTCATAGCCATGGTAGTAGAGTCAGAAACTCTTGGTGAAAATCTTCTAATCTAGTGGTATGATCATTCGCACGTTGTTTTGTCATCCTTGGTTTATTGATGAGACATGCTTGCCTGACCTCGTTTTCCATCCTCTTGATCTCGGCATCCATCAAAATGCTTTTCTTCCTCAGTCATACCTAATCTCTTTTGAGTTTGTGAAGTTGAAGGTTCCCTCACTGAATGGCTTCCTAAATATTTATGTGTTCAACCTCGCGTAGCTCTGTGATTTCTTCATCCTACTCTTCACACACTGTCACATCTGCAGGAGCTAGTACGTGCGGATTCCTCTTTGCATTCTCTTTAGAAATTATGATCTCTAATGTGTTCCGCACTTCTGGAATCGTTTTCGTGGTCAGGGTTTTGCACATGGTCCTATAGGCCCATCGAACCACAGGTACATGCAGGTCCCAATCAGTGTGTCTTGTCAGGTGAACCTTGTTCAGTACTTCGCACACCATATCGAATGCTTATATGTAGATAATTGGCAACACGTGTCACTTTCCTGCTACTGTAGTGTGTTCTGATTCTCTATTATGGGAGTGTTGTGTGCTTGTGTGGGCTATACAACATATGTTCATATACATCGGGAAAGGTGGGTGTGCATGTTGTTCTACCCCTATTGACTAGCTCTTGTTCTGAGCTGGGGTTTTCCAAAGCATAGGCACATCATCCTTTTGCATCCATGCCAGTCCTCAAAACTTCCTTGATGCATGACCCACCATCGTGTGGGCATTGTGCACAACGCCCACTTCAATGCATCGAACCACTGTTATTCTAGTATTGCGCTTTCAAATTTTCTCAAGAATTCATCCACTGCTATCAACCCATCATATTTTATAAGATCCCTTGCCTCTGTTTTCATGCAACGTAGTGATCTAACCATCATGTTGCAATTAAGCATTGTTACTTCATGCAGTTGATTCTACCATCGTTTTATCTCTTTGTTTGAATCCGGAGTGCAGGAGCTTTCGCACTCCCATGAAATCCTTCCATCTACATTCGGATTCACCTAATCTTCTTCTTGCATGATTATATTATAAGTATAGTCAAGATCATCCTCACTATCATCGTCACGCACCAGTTCAATGTATCATGCTCCTTCAGCTAGATCTAGTGGTACTACTACACGTAGTGACTTTTTCTCAAAGATCATTTTGTGCTTCTGCAGATTTATGACTCGTTCATATCGGTGGCTCAATATATTCCTAGTAGCATGGGATAGGGATTACTGTCATTGACAATATCTATCACTTCAAAATCTACCTGTGCGCTCAAACTTTCAATATCTACTGTTACCCCTTGCAATCTTCCCATGGGCAAGATCTTCTGTTGGTTTGCCATTCGTAACTAAATAGGATACCACTGTAGCATGGGTTTGCCCATGCATTCCCATGTTTGTTTTGGAAGTACATTCACATCCAATCTAAGATCCAATATTACTTGATCCATTTCATATTTACATATTTGCGTAGTCAACCTCATTTCCCTTCCTGTGAGCAATGCATGCTTTCCCAGTTTCCGTACCACGCACGGTTCTCCTAACTCCACGCACCTTGTGATGAGTTCCTGTAGTCCTTTTACTACCTTGCTGTCACGTAGCAGTTTCATGCATGTCTCCAGAAAGGTAGTGAGCATTGAAGGATCCATCCCTAGTTCTAATTGATCCTTACTACCTGAATTGGAGGCCTCATTGAAGCTCTTCTTAGCTTCCATGAATGTCTCCTTTGCGTGTTCTAAATCAAATTTAGGTTCCTTTGTAGGAGCCTTGTGAACCCACATACTTTCTTTTGACTGCTTACCTTTATCATCACTAGTGGTCATACCGCTCTTGAGCATCATCTTTACATTCAAGTATTCTTCACGCGGTTCAAGCCTCATCATCTGCAAATTCTGAGTCGGAGGGGGATGAAGTACCCCTTTTTTGTGTAGTCTCACTATCAGTGTAGGGAAGTCTTCTGCCTCATGATCAAACTGAGTATAGTACAAACATGATGTTATAGTCGGGTTTGTACAATTGCAGGCATAGTGCCCTGGCCCTCTGCAATTATAACAAATTAACTGATTGCGACCTCTTCTTGGTCCCATTCCACCTTGACCCCAATCACGCCTCTGAAATCCAGCGTGCGCCATTCTTGCATTTGGGTCAAGGGCTCACATTTTTGTCTACACCTTGTAGGCAGGAGTCCGATCCATCATTAGTTCGTAGCTTTTGCAGGTGCACTCATCGTGGCCTACCAACCTACAAAAGTTACAAAACAATTGTTGGGACATCTGTGTATACTTTTGCAATATGTGACAATTATCCATAGTGTGTTTTCCTCCTATCTGACAGATCACACACCATAATGCATGCACCATGCTTGGTCCTTACTGTGCCTCAGGTCTTAATGGAATTGGCCTTCCTCCTACCAAATAACTTTCGAATACTGGACAGTGGTCCTTATCATACCCTTGGCCTTTGCATTTTATACACCATACCTCCTCATGTGCCTCTGGCCAAGGTGTCTTGTCCTGTTTCAAATTCTACATTTCTAGACAGATTTTGCAGTTGCGCGTGGATTTTTTGGACTCCCAGACCAGGGTATTGTATAGGGGTCTCATGCAATCTCATTGCCATCTCCAAAGCTTCAGCCTGGGTGGAAATTTTTTGCTGTGGCAACATCGTCCTTAAGTGCGGTGTTAGTGATGCTACAAACAATGTGCAGGGTTGTCCATCCATCAATGCCATGTTGGCTTCATGAATCATACCCTTCAGTCTTTGGTCCAGATCTGAGGGGGTCTCGCTCGAGAGCATCATGATCTCCTGAAACCCAATTATTGATTGTGTTTCCAGTTTTGGCCCGCTAAAGTCCCTGTTTATTACAGTCTAGATTTTTGCAATTCTTATGTTTGGATGGTCATTAGAATGGTTAATGTATAATGTTACTTCATGATCCTGCAACATGCTCACCAATGTAGCCTTCTTGATATTGTCATATGCAATGCCTTGTGCTTCCCATACTACTCTTACCACGAACCAAAATTGGTATTGTTACACAGTAATTTGTCATCGTTTGTCACTGTCCCTATTACCCCTCTCCTGCATCTTGGAGGACCCATTCCGGGACTTGTGAGAAGTGATAAGACTTGAAACCACTTGCCTTATTCTCCTCTAAACATGAGCTTCATATGCCCTTAAGACATCTCCTGCTTATTGCCCCTAAAAATAGCCCTTTTTGCATTAGCGCTGGTGCCCTGTGTTATGCCCGCGCCAATGGGGAAAATCCTAAAGAAAGGGCGTGCCATTGGCACTCTGTCTCAGAGTCGCAATCGTGCCAACCAGTTTGGGCAAAATTCTCAACCACTCAAACCTCCGGAGTTTCTATCCACCTCATTCACCAAACTGATTCCAAGTTGAGTGAGGATGATTTGGCTTCGAATCTCCTTGGATGGAAAGTTGTTTGCCACCATTCCATGGAAGTTTCCAAGTGATGAAGCCAAATTCATGTTTGTGGGGGATTGACCTTATCTCTTCCTTCTCCTCTATAAAAGCTTGTTCCCATGGCTTGGACAAGCTAGTTCTGGTTCTAATAGCTTTGACTCTTGTGGCAATATTGGTGCTGAAAGGAAGACATCAAATAAGGCTTTCCCTAAGTAAGGAGACTTTGTCACTAAAGAGGGAGAGAGCTTGTCCCTCACCCCTTCAAGCTTTTGCAAGACTTGTGTAGCTGAGCACCCAGCCAAAGGAGGACTTGACGTCAGGACGCTGGTTGTATTCTCCTTTGTTGAATATTAATAAATAGATGACTATCATTATGGTTCCATTCTCGTTGTACTTGTAATGGTTGATGTTGAATTATATCCTTCCTAACTGATATATAATTGCATATATTAGATTTCACGCTTGGGGTTTGTGTTTGTTCTCTTTGTGTGCAGGTGTCCATTCACGTGGATAGTGGAGGATCATGACCGGCCAAAGCAAAGGAGCACGAGCGCCATCTCTTCTACGAACTAAAGCGTTGGATATCAAGTAGGTCTTCATCACCTACTCTTTATTTACAATTAGGAACTTGCGTGATAGCATTGTTTGATTGTTGCTAGACCCGTTCTGGGCTAGTAGGGATCGCCTCTATCCGTAGAGGGGATTTACCTCTCCAACAATTTGGCGACTCGTCTGTGGGTTTTTAGCTTGTTGTTTTGATTTGTAAACTTAGACGGAGTCTGAAACACGGCCAGATAGCCTTCGAAACACTATTGCTTTGTAGTAGTGAAGTAGATCAAAGCCGCTTCAGTCGATCTCCGGTTTGGCTTACAAACTAAAAAACTTGGAGTTTGTCTTGTCTCTTTGGTTTTTCTTTTGATTGCTTGCTTAGATAAGCCTTTGGATCGAATTTCTTGCTACCCCTGTACTTTTTGGCTTGCTTTAAGCTTGTCACCCAAGCCCTGGACTGTGTATTTTTCTTTTGAAATTAGCAAACTTTGTTAGCGTGCTTTTTGCCTTCACAATCGCGCTAGTGGCCCTTGTTGCTAACTGACAACCCATGCCAATCCCTGTTTAGCGCGAGTTGTAGCCTGACAGTCGCGCCAGGCCGTGTATTTTTTGGTCCACTTGTTTTGCTTGCTGTCTGAGCTTGGATTTGGTTTTCTCCACCTCCTTTTCAGTTGCTGGAGTGTGCTTAAGCCTTGTTTGACTGGTTTGCAACCTTTGTCCTCCGGGTGTTTGCTTCTTTCCATCGATTTCACACCTCAACCCTAGGGCATCTAGTGGCCGTGTGTGTCGAGCCTCCCGTGGGAGTTTTGGGTTCTTTGATTGTCCGGTTAACCTTGTGATTGCTTTTCGCATTTTCTTCAGTGATTGTTGAAGTATTTTTGAGTGATTTCCGAACAACATGCCCTTGTTTGCTTGGATTTCATTCTAGCTTTGTTTGAGCTTAGATCACATAGCTCGTGCGAAGCCTTGTTTTCCTTTTGATTTGGAGAACTTTTTTTTTTAGTGTCTTGGGATTTCATTGAATTCATTGGGTGAATTTGCTTCTTTGCTCAGTGTTGTTATCTTTCGAAATTCGTTCTAGTGCATTGTGCTTGTAGAAAGGAATCAAATAATCTCTTTTGCATTTAACAGCAAATTGAATAGAACTTTTCGTTATTTGCATTATTGAAAAGAAAAAGTTTTGTTTATTTTCCATTAGCTGCATTAGGTAGTTTGGTTGATTGAGTTCGCTTTGTTTGATTGAAACTCTTAACCTTCTTGTAGTTAGTATTCATCGAACGAAATGGCTTTCTTTCGCATGTAGCTTGCACCTAGGAATTTGTGGAAGATTACATACAATAGGGCCTTAAACCAAAACTTAACTAAAAGATCAACCATAAAATAAACCGAATTTACTTAAAAACGCATTGGAACTTAACGCTCACATTCTAGAGGTCTAGGCTAGAGACGTGCTCTGGCATCGTTAAACCTAGTCACTATTGTTTCACATTACGGTTGGGTGATTCCTCCTTGTGTGATTCAACTGTGGTCTAGTACGGACTTGTGCTCCCACGTACCGTCGCGTATATATGGGGAGACTCCACTAGGTTATCATCCTCGATCCATAGGAAGCCGTGTTTGCTGCCTTACAAGCCGTAACGCACTGAACATAGCATTCGGGAAGATTGACTGCAGTACGGAAAGTCCTTGGTTTTCATACGATTGCCAAGGTGTATAAGCAGTTTTACAGATTGTCTGGTAAACCCCTTGCCTAGTTTTTCCATAGTAGTCACTTTTGATCCTTTTCAGACTCCTTAAAAGAAAAGGCTCACTTGAGCAGTTTGTCACTTCGGGCTCACAAAATATTCGAAGGTGACTAGAGTCACCTTTTTTTCCTTTTCTCAACTCTTAAAACATGAAAAGGTCAAGTTCAGTTCCTTTGTCTTAAAATTTATTCGGCCGTGTTAACATTTACCCGGTTAGGTCTTGTTCGTGTTAGCGCGAGTAGGTTTCTTTTTCGTTTTTGATGGCAACTTTTTCGGGGTTCACCAACCCAAGTTTCCCCCCTGACGGGAATCCTGGTCATTTCCCTCCTCTCGGGAATGTTGGTGCTCCTTACATGGCAACGTTGTCCCTCCCAGGGTTAACTGTTGGGTTGCCTGTTTGGTTTTTCTCAACCTCTCTAGTCCTTGCTGTCTCACCTACTGATCAATCAGTCCCTCCACCTGAACAACCTCATGTTGATTCTAAGGTGGACCTCTCCCCTTCCACGCCCACTTCTACGTCCTCATCTTCTACTTCGCCTGGTGAAAGTCTTGATTTGAGTAACCAGGTGGCTAAGAAGAAGAAGAAGATGATGAAGAAGAAGAAGGCTCTCAAAGGAGAGGCTAAAAGCGCAGCTACCCCCTCGAGTACACCTGAAGTCAGGCCACCTTCTTCTCCTCCGCAGAAGGTCAAGTTTCCTTGTAGATTGTGCAAGGAGGACTACCTTCTTCGCGATTGTCCTTGCATTCCCAGGGTCTTAGAAGTATGGTCCCACGATCCAGCCCACCCCTCATCGCCCTCTGAATCTCACGGCGATGCTACCCTATTAGTTGCGAATAATAAAGGAAAAGGGAAGATTCGAATCCCTTGCAGACTTTGTGAAGGCAATCACCCCCTTCACCTTTCTCCACTCATGGATAAAGCCTCCGACGTCTTGGAAAGTCTCACGGCTCCCTCACCCCAACTCTCCGTTGGATATCAACGTCTTTCGACAGCTGCAGATTGTCCCCCTACTGAAAACGATATTGGTTCAAATTCCTCTCTTGTCCAGCCTCCTCTTCCTGAACCTGGCTCTGCCCAGCCTGTTCCAAACCAACTATTGGTCGGAAAGAGTGTCGACTCGAGTTCACCACCTAATCACTCTGTTTTGGAAGGGCGTAATTCCCATGTTCTTCTCGTCTCCTCAAATTCCCCTGAGTTCGGAAATGACTCTCCTATCCCAGCTTCTCCCGAAAGTCCCTCTTCGGTTCCTATGGAGCATGGGGGCAATCATACGATTCCCCCACCAAGCAGTTTGGCCATCTCCTTTGATTGGATTCACCTGACCGCTCTCCGCCTTCCACCCCATGTGCCTTTCTAGATTATGGTACTTGTCTGTGATAAGGCAGTACCTGGCACTGTTCTGGATGAAGGTGCGTCGGTCAGTCTTATGTCATACACTACTTGGAAAGCTTTAGGTTCCCCGCAGCTTGGGCCGGTCACATAGAATCTATTGGCTTTCGATAGAGGAGTCTGTCCATCTCTAGGAGTCCTCCCGAAGTTCCCTATTACTTTGGGAGGTAAAACCGTCTATATCGACGTGTTGGTTACCCAAGGTGTTTTAGATTTCAGTATTCTCCTTGGTCGCGACTATGTTTATGCTATGGGGGCCCTTGTCTCTTCGCTTTTCTGTGTGGTTTTCTTTCCACACGATGGAAGAATGGTGACTATCAATCAATTGTCATTCGTTAGTCCCCCAATGCCTCCTGCGCAGTTGTCGTCCCATCCTAGTTTTTTTCCACCAGTTGCATCTGCCTCGCCGCAGGTCAACTACGTGGCTACCTATCCCATGCCTATATCCAGTGATGTTGCCATCGTGCATAGTGTCCTGGGGGCATTGGGTCCTGACTTCCGAGATGTTGACCTCCCACTGGGAGAGCCACTCTTGGAAGCCCCAACTTCCTGTTCATTATGATGAAGTTCGGGTGGAGCATGGTTCACTTTCCTATGTCAAGCTTCTTAAAAAATGAAACCAGGATTGGTTGAGCATAGTTCCTTATCTTGTGTCAAGCTCGTTAAAAAATGAAACAAGAGTTATGAGGATAGTTCTTTTAATGTGTCAACCTCATTAAAAAATGAAACAACTCCATTTCCAAGTCGAGTCTTTTGATTAAGATCTCGTAAAATACAAGTCGAGTCTTTCCAAAATCTCGAGAGTGAACCTTCCTTCCATCCACTTTATTGAATGCAATGAAGCTTGGGGGGCATGTACCTCATTTTGTGTCATTATGCTGGGGGCATGCGAACTTATAAAAAGCATAGTTTTTCGTTTCAAGCTTGTGTAAACATGAAACCGAATCCAAGAGGAGTTCTCCATGGTTCAAGCTTGTGAAAAAATGAACCCATATCCGAGTCACCTTTAAGCTCTTTTCTGACTCGTAAAATATGAAAAGATTGCCGAGTATTTTTTTCCCTTTTTGACTCGTTAAAGAGAATAAAAATGGAGGTCTTCTTTCAGCTCTTTTCTGACTCGCTAAACGTGAAAAGATTGCCGAGTTATCCCTCTTGACTCGTTAAACGTAAATAAGAGGTGGTCGTTTTTAAACTCTTTTTCTGACCGTATAAAGAATGAAAAGATCGTCGGACCCTTGTCGTTTCAGGTTCGTTAATGGAAACAAAATGACGTGATATCGGTCGCTTTTTTACTTTTTTGGATCAATGTCACTATTCATGAAAAGTACTCCTCGATCGTAATGATCGGGCGCTTCTTTCGAGCATCGTTTTATACTTTTTCGGGCTCGAGAGACACAACTTTACGAAAAAGGACACCCATGGAGTTTTCTTTTCGCAGTCTTTTCAAACTCTCTAAACATGAAAAGACGCCGAGTTCTCCCTTTGTCAGACTCGTTAAAACTTAATGACATCGGATTCCGTCGACATGATGCCCTTCAAGCATATGCTATCCCCATCAAGCTTGTCATCCAAAAATAACCGGGGTACTCACCAGAAATGGTGGGGGAAATAAAGGAATCATAATCGTCGTCATCGGCAGTATGTCACTCTTGAACATGGCACTGTTTGCATTCGTGTCTGGGTGGGGACATCTCATCTCGTCTCACATTTGCCTCCATGGGTTTGGGTTATCCTATTTGAACATTCATCTGCTCATCGTCTTGTCATCATGACCCCTGATCATTTGACCTCAAATACTGCCAAATCCGTCGTTGTGCCGCCGATATGTTCAAGAGAAGTTGGCCTCTGCAAGAATACTCAACCTCCCTCTGATATCTCACACAAAACATATTGTCTCTTTCCATCTCGTGTCGATGATGTGGGAAACACCATGGCCCACCTTTGACGAAGATCACTTCCTGTCGACTTCAGCTCATTATCCAGGAAAGTGACCTAGAGACTCCCTTCAGGTACCTTGGAGCCTACATGCCTCAATGGCAGGTTCTTCGTGTTTGACGCGAGGTTTTCATCATTGGCCTCCTATCGGATGACTCTACAGGTGTTCGACACTGGCTCATTCATTCGCACGTCATGGATTGTACCTATAATACCTTGAGGACCATCGTCATTATTGGTGGCACCTCTCGCATTTGTTAACAACTTTCATCATTGGCTGGTAATTAGACGATGTTCATGCATGTTCGACTTCGACTCCCATATTCACATGCTTGAACTTGTACTATGTTCGGGTCGTGTTGGAGCACAAGACCCCGGATTGTGCATGTTTTACATCTGGGTTTCATTTTGTGGATTTTTGTAATCATTACATGACTCATTCATTGGATGGCTGCGACCATACCTGAGTTCATTTATAGATCCTCATTGGATGGCTGCGTCCATGCCTGGGATCCAGTTTTATACTCTGTTACGGATGGCTACGCCCATACCACATATATATCATGTACTTGAGATATCAGTTGTACTTATTTTCGCAGGTTCTCCGACGGCAGTGTTTCAGTCACGCATGTTCTTGTAAAGCACTTCACCCCTCTCTCTCTCGGGCCTCATGCTTTAGGGGGCATCTGTTACACAGTAATTTGTCAACGTTTGTCACCGTCCCTGTTACCCCTCTCTGCCATTTTGGAGGACCCATTCCGGGACTTGTGAGAAGTGGAAAGACTTGAAACTGCTTGCCTTATTTACCTCTAAACATGAGATTCATATGCCCTTAAGACATCTCCTGCTCATTGCCCCTAAAAATAGCCCTTTTTGCATTAGCGCAGGTGCCCTGTGTTATGCCCGCGCCAATGGGGAAAGTCCTAAAGAAAGGGTGCACCATTGGCGCTCTGTCTCAGAGTCGCAATCGTGCCAACCATTTTGGGAAAAATTCTCAACCACTCAAACCTCCGAAGTTATTATCCACCTCATTCACCAAACTGATTCCAAGTTGAGTGAGGATGATTTGGCTTCGAATCTCCTTGGATGGAAAGTTGTTTGCCACCATTCCATGGAAGTTTCCAAGTGATGAAGCCAAATCCATGATTGTGGGGGATTGACCTTATCTCTTCCTCCTCCTCTATAAAAGTTTGTTCTCTTGTCTTGAGCAAGCTAGTTCTAGTCTTAGTTATAGTTCTAGTTCTGGTTCTAATAGCTTTGACTCTTGTGGCAATACTTGTGCTGAAAGGAAGATATCAAAATGTTGGAGTTGCAAGAAGCCTTCTTTGTATCCAAGGCTTTCCCTAAGTAAGGAGACTTTGTCACTAAAGAGAGAGAGAGCTTGTCCCTCACCCCTTCAAGCTTTTGCAAGACTTGTGTTGCTGAGCACCCAGCTAAAGGAGGACTTGACGTCAGGACGCTGGTTGTATTCTCCTTTGTTGAATATTAATAATAGATGACTATCATTATGGTTCCATTCTCGTTGTACTTGTAATGGTTGATGTTGACTTATATCCTTCCTGACTGATGTATAATTGCATATATTAGATTTCACGCTTGGGTTTGTGTTTGTTCTCTTTGTGTGCAGGTGTCCATTCACGTGTATAGTGGAGGATCGTGACCGGCCAAGGCAAAGGAACGCGAGCGCCATCTCTCCTACGAACTAAAGCGTTTGATCTCAAGTAGGTCTTCATCACCTACTCTTTATTTGCAATTAGGAACTTGCGTGATAGCATTGTTTGATTGTTTCTAGACCCGTTCTGGGCTAGTAGGGATCGCCTCTATCCGTAGAGGGGATTTACCTCTCCAACAAGGATTGATAGGGATTGTCTTGTCAAACAGGAGTAAAAGGAGAATTTGGCTAGCCATTACCTGGAAAGGACTAAGTTGGCCCTAATGCCATAGGGAATGGCTGGGTTTTCCAATTTGGGTAAGGTGATTGGCCTTGCCATGCTGCCCCAAGGTTCTGTTGCTGATTAAACTATGAAGGAGGAAAGAACTAGGAAGCATCTTGTGACATACCTATATTTTTAGCCTGCAACTCTCGACTTTGGTTCATCAGATACATCGACTCTGTTTCTTCTTCTGCATCCTTGAATACTGCTTTCAGCTCTGGTAGTGATGGACACTTTTCAGTGGCGTGATCTTTGGTACAGATAGCGCATGTCTGGACCATGTCTAATGGAAAATCTCATTCGTTGTGCTTCTTTCGACAACATGGATAGAAGATGGACAAGTTTTTTTATGCTAAGGCTTGCTTTTATTTAACCTGTAAGACTTCTAGCTACATCGTGAGGGTGCCGAGGATGTTTTTTTTCAAATCTTCTGGGAGGTTCTGATCTCCATTCGTGTTACGCCTCCACTGTGTGGTTTGCTTCCCCTTCTCATGGGATCTAGGATTCCTTCTCCTGTGTGTGTGCTTCCTTGTGAACACCTGATACAAAAGCAGATGATTTCATCATAATATTCCTGAGAAATATCTCCTTTCCCCATTAAATTTAGAGTTTCTAACCTCCTCTTTCATTCCTTTAATTAAGATAGCTCTTAGGACTTCTTTAGGTAAGGTGGTGTGTGGAGATCTCTGCAAATTATAATTAAACCGTTCGACATACTCTTCTAGAGTTTCATTATCTTTTGCAGTCATCTTAAAGATTTCATCTTTTAGCTCCCTAGTCTTGCAAAAGTCTTGGTATCTTGTGAGGAAGGAGGTTTTCATATCATCCTAAGAATTAATATTTTGTCCACCCAGACCCATGAACCGTCTTAAGGACGCTCCTTTCAGAGTAGAAGGGAACATTTTTAGCTTTTGGGGGTCAGTGGTGTAGTTATATCCTCTGCAGAGGACATCAAAATCAATCAGGAAGGCATCAAGATCCTTTGTGATCATCTCGTGAAAAGTTGGGATGCTATGTAGAGAAATAGCCTTAATGGGGGCATTGGCCACTTAATTGACTATGGGATATTCTAATGTTGAGGTTTCACCTTGAGGTGGTTGGTTTTCCATTTGGTCAAAGATGTGCCAATAACCTTTAGGGATTTCAGGGGGTGCTTTTTGAGTAAGTGGGGGATTAGCAACCTGAGCTTGCTTTGCATCACTGCCTAGATCTGGGATCACATGAGACCCTTGTTCAGACAATTATGGTTATGCCTTAGCAGTTCCACTCGTTTCTCCTTCACCTTCTCTTCAGTTAGACAATTTTCCCTTTTGTAGAGGACTATAATGTAAACTTGTTGTAGCTTGAAGATTCTATTCAAATCCTCCAATTTTGCTTTGAATCTCAGTGTAAGATGCAGATGGTGAGCCTACTACTTGAGGGATTATAGTAGGACTTTTTCCAGTTATTGTCTGAAATCCTACTGATGCTTGAGAATTTTCTTTTCTCACGATTTCGTGCATTATTAAAGGTCATTCTCCTAAGTTTCATCGATTCTTTGGGTTTTGTGGATTTAGGTGGGGGGTTTTGCTATTTTTCTATCTTTTTATTCCTAGTCATTCATGAAAACCAATTCCTATTTAACCTCTAAGCTTTTGCTGAAAAGAGGGCTAGCAAACAAGAACTTTACTTGCTAGGTACATAGGTTCTTACCTTCTATTTTTAAAACCCAATTCTTTCACAGCAAGATAAAAAGGAAATCACTTTGAAAAACTCTCCTCGGCAATGATGCCAAAATATTGGTGCACTAAAATGTCTTTTTACAGGCAATCTTAATTCCTACATTAATCGTCAACCCAAGGTAAGTTTTTTTTTTATCTCAAGAGTGTCAACACTATATGTGCAGTGAATTCAGAGGTTATCTAATGATAAATCATTGTAGTCAATAATTACTATTTATTTAACTCAGTCCGAACAATTTTGAAAGAAATAACTATGCAAGAAATAAATCTTGAGAGGACTCTTAACACACTATGCAACTCTATTTAACTTGTTTCGAAATCAAATGAATCTCAATGAAAATGCAAAGAATCACACATGGAAATATTTAAATAGAATTAAAACTAACTCACTCAATCAACAAAGAGAACTATAACAACTGCACAACAATGATAATCTATAGCAAATCCGAATTGAACAAAAAATCTAATTGAACGACAAATCCTAATTGAACAACAAATCTTAATTCAATGAAAAATAATAATTGAACAAAAAACAAGCATATAATGATAAATTATATCTAAACAACAAATGGTTTATGTAAGAAAATTATGGAAATTGATCAATGCTATCTCTAAGATCTATGATAACATAACTCAGAATGGACATCAATCTACTACTGAAACTAACATAACTAATCCAATCAAAGCGCTACTCAGATATATCACACAACTAAGTCTGAATCTAAATGAACATCAATATGAATAAGAATCATCAATCTTCACAATAAGCAAAATGATATTAACTTAACAGTAACAATCAGTAAATACTAAATAGAAAATATTATAACACAAGAAAGCAGTTAACTTCTCTTGATTGGGCCCAGAGTCACCAGAAGTCTCCACTAAGAAATACTCAAAATATAGGTATGGATCAAACACAATCTTTCTTCATTGAAATAAGCAACATGGTTACAACATCATTGAGATAAAAATATTATATGTCCTAAAAGAATGATTACAAGTTATGAAATTCTGAACTCTGTGCAATTTTGCCTTTTGGCTTTAAATATTACATTTAGAAAATAAATAGATAAAAGAGAATCCTTAGGATGAGGGGATCCTGACGATTTCGCTATATATTATCTGATTCTGTCGTGAAATAGCATCAGTTTGCTTGGTCTTTAGCTGCCTTGCTTTCCTCAGACACTGTCTTTTTCCTTTTACAGACTGACGCTGCTCTGTCGATTGAACAACTATTGTTCAATCTGCATCTTTTGCATATAAAGATAGAAAAAATTCAGTTTCTTGTGCTAGATTTATCTAATTTGTTACCAAGTGCTTTTACCCAAATTTAGCTATTATTTCCTTTACTTTGATCCATAAAAAAAGATAATCATGTGATGATAAATGCTGAGGAAAGCTATTTACGAAGAAAAAACATACCTTTTTCCTGACCCAATAGGTGGAACTACTAATAAGTCCAAAAACACCTCTTGTTGTTCCTGTTTATGGATTCTTAATGGGTGACTTAGAAGACATTGTAAAGAGAAGTGCTATTGGTAGAAATGAGGGCCTTAAAACTTGTCTCTTCAAGGAACCGAGGACAAAAGTGTAGAAATTCCCACCGTAGATCACCTGGTAATGCAATGTACTAAAGCAAAACACTTGATCTACTTCTACAAAAAATTTAGTGGAAGCTTAATCCAGCATGAGCAACATCAATAAGAACACATGTAATTGATAAGAAGGAATCAATCAAACATAACACTAAAGAATTTACCTAGGGAAAGCCTCAGCCTAAAATCCCAACTCTGTATTATCATACAAGTGGAAATATAACCAGTACTACAAAAAGAATCAGCTGAAAAGCTATCCTTCTCTCTTTGCAATACCTCTACTGCTCATAGACAGTCAAAGGCATCTATCTAACCTCTGTTCTGCCCTCCAAGCCTCCTATTTCTTTGCGCAATTTTTATTGGGGTCCAGTGCAACCACTTGTGTGAATTGGCCTCTTCACACACTCACCAACCTCTAATCCAACTACGCAGTCCTGAAGGAGATAAATCCTCATCATGGATGAGCTTCCTTTATAGGAAAAATACTCATCCAACTGATAGTACACTGTCCCTTCTCTGATCTCAACTGGGTTTCTGTCGGAACTGACATGCATGATTTATCCATGAGTGAATACTCAGTTATATGAAATACAATAGTTACATGCATGCAAGCATTAACTAATTGAACTCTCATTAATTTAACAAACTGTCAAATTAATCTAACTAGACTTGACTCAGTTAACTGAGCCAACTAATTACAACTCATCCTTATCTCTTTAACTGATGGATAAATTCCTCAATTAATAGATAAACTGTTGCATGTCCTCACATAGACTTCAAGTTTGACTTTCTTTAACTAATTAACTCAACATGAATTAATTAATTAAATTACAAACTGATGTGCCAAAAGGGTCCTGTAAACTTCACATCCCTGTCTGAAAGGATAGACTTAGGCAACCCATGTAACCTGACAATCTCTATGAAAAACAAGTGGGCCACATGAGTGGCATCACTCGTTTTTCTGCAAGGGATGAAATGCGCCATCTTCCAGAATCTATTCACTACTACCATCACCGAATCATAACCTCGTTGTGTTTAGGTATACCCAAGACAAAGTCTAAGCTGACTAAGTCCCACGACCTACCTGGAATAGGTAACGGTGTGTACAGTCTCGTGTTTTGACTGTGACCCTTCACCAACTGGCACACTTTACATCTGGCCGCAGATCGCTAGACATCCCTTTGCATCTTTGGCCAAAAGTAGAAATGAAAGAGCTACTCAAGTGTGTTGTCCATGCTGAAATGTCCGACTAGACCTCCACTATTCTTCTTCCAAATAAAATTCTCTCTCATCGAGCAGTCAGGTATGCATAGCTATCCTCCCTTAAACAACAGTTTTTCTTGTAAGTTGTAGTCCAACCATGGACTGTTATCTCTGTATCAGTCTAGTATAAATATTTTAAGTGCTCAAAACCTAGCACTTACACACTACTCCCTTGCAGAAGTAAAGCTCTCCTACTCAGTGCATCTGCCACCTCGTTGGCCTGCCCGCTGATATGTTTCAACGTGAAGCTGAAACTCTGCAAATACTCCACCCATTTGGTGTGTTTGTGGTTCAACTTGTGCTGTTGCATAACATACTGTAGTGCAGAATTATCTTAAAATAGCACAGATTCATTTCCAGCAGATAATGCCTCTAGTGCTTTAATGCATGTATAACAACATAGAACTCCTTGTCATAAGACAAATATTTCTGTCTATTTTCGTTCAGCTTCTCGCTGAAGAACGCCATAGGCTTATCCTCCTGGCTGAGTATAGCTCCAATAGACGTACCGCTAGCATCATAGCAAACCTGAAAAAGCTTCTTGAAGTCTGGCAATCTCAGGATCGACCTCTCAGTGATATTTATTTTTAATAGCTGGAAAATTTTCTCCGCTGCATCCATCCATCGAAAAGGTTGACTGGCCTTTTTAATGGTGTCCAACATAGGTGCACAAATTTCACTAAAATTCCTTATGAATTTCTGGTAAAAACTCGCTAGTCCATGAAAGCTACGCACCTCAAATAAATTTTTTGGAGATGGTCAATTAACTATCGCCACAACCTTCTCCGGATCCATCTTCAGTTCATTTTCTGCTATTACAAAGCCCAAATAAATTAATTCCTTCTACAGAAAAGTACATTTCTTCAAATTTATTAGCAATGTATTCTGCAGTAATTTTTCCATCACTTTCCGAATGTGTTGAAGGTGCTCCTCCCTTGTCCTACTGAAAATTAGTATGTTGTCTAGGTACACTATCACAAATTTTATGATGTACTCCTTCAGTATCTTGTTCATTAACCTCATAAATGTACTGAGCGCATTCCTCTGTCCAAATGGCATGACTAGCCATTCATACAATCCCTCATTCATCTTAAAGGCTGTCTTCCATTCGTCCCCCTCTCGTATCGAGATCTGATGATACCTGCTCTTCAAGTCTATCTTAGAGAAATATGCTTCCCCACTTAAACAATCCATCATGTCATCCATCCGTGGCAGTGAAAACCTGTACCAGATGGTGATTTTGTTGATGGCCCTCGAGTCTCTGTACATCTGTCACTCTCCTCCCTTCTTGGGAGAGAGAGCCGTTGGGACTGCGCAAGGGCTCAAACTTTCTCTTATCAATCCTTTGTCTAGAAGTTCTTGCACCTGCTTCCTAATCTCTTCATTGTCCTTGGGGCTCATTCGATATGCCGCTTTTTTCCTCAAACTGGCTCCGAGTATGAAGTCAATATGATGACTTATGCTTCTTTTGGGGGGTAACTTATCTGTCAAGTCATCCACCACTATGTCCATAGATTCTTGCAACATTTTCTGGATTTCTGTAGGTAAATATGATACCTCTGTATGCAACAACACTGTTTTTTCTCTCTTTATAACTGCATAACCCATCTCATTGTTCTCAACTTGTTTCAGAAACTGTTTTCTACTAACCAACAATGCTCTTGGTTCATTTGTCCCTGTTGTCCCTTCCTCTTTGATGGGCACAAGCATATGCTTGATTCCATCCTCGATAAACTTATAACAGCTCGTCAATCCATCATGTACCACCTTCCTGTTGTACTGCCAAGGCCTGCCTAGAAGTATGTGACATACATCCATCAGCATGATGTCACAAATGACTTTATCCTTATATCTGCCTATTTTAAACTCCACCTCGCACTGTTCATCCACCAACAACTCATGGCCTTTTTGTAGCCTTGAGACTTTGTAAGGGGTGGGATGTTTCAAGAGCTTCAATTCCAACTTTTCCACCATCTATGTGGAAACCAAGTTATCTGTACTACCGCTATCAATAATTAACTTACAACACTTACCACGTGAGTTACAAACTGTTCTAAACAAAGCATTCCGCTGTGTTTGTTTGGTAACCTCCTTGGCTGGTTTTAACAACACCTTGTTTAGCACCAGAGCTTCCCCTGTCTCTAGAGCATTTTCTGCTTCTTGGGAGGTACCGCTGTTTCCTCTGGTTGTGCAACATATGCACCACTCTGTCCAGCTTGATCTGCCTTTGGGCATTCAAATGATTTGTGTCCCCATTTATGACACCAGTAACATTGATAACCGACCCCTCTACCTCGACCATTTCCCCTGCCTCGCTGGGATGACCTACCGCCTCTCGCATTATCACCTCTGTTCGCTGATCCAGAAGCTTTGGAACTACTGCCTTCCTCATTACTACTAGCAGTCTACCCTCTGCCATATGACTGGCCTTTTCCCCTACCAGCTCCTTGTCCTCTTCGGGCATTCTGCCTTCTAGTAATTTTCTCTTCAGCTTTCATCGCACTCTGATACCCTTCTTCAGTGTTCTTCAGAGATAAAATATTAATTTCATCTAAAATTTCTAGTCTTAAACCATTTACGTACCTGGCTATCCTTTCTGCGGTATCCTCTATATATCCGGCTCTTAAGTTCACTCGATAGAACTCTTCCATGTACTCCCTTATCGACATTCCTTTCTATTTCAAATTTGCACTTGCCTATGTAGCGCAATCTGATAGTCTTTCGGCAGAAATTTGCCCTTCAACTTGGCAACCATCCTTGACCAGGTTTTAATTGGCAACTCGTTCAATCTCTTCCTCTTTGTCTGGACACTATCCCAGCATAGGGCTGCATGTCCCTTCAATTTCGTCGCAGCGAACCTAACTCTGCGGTCTTCACTGACTTCCTCACACTTGCAATACTTATCCATCTTGATGATCCAATCCAATAAAACCTCTATGGACAGGCTGCCATCATAGGTTGGGAGTTCTAGTTTGGGTTTACTGCTTGGCACTAAAATAGACCTCAACAATCTCACTTCCAGGGTCTCGCCTTCTGGTCCATCTGTTGCTGCTTCAGCTTTCTCTTTGCTGTCATCGCCTACCTCCCGGTCTCTTCTTCTCCCTGCCTCTACTGCCTCCAAACGGGCAGTAAGAATTCTGATCTCCTCTCTCAGTCCTTCCTCTGCTATCCTTCGAGCACCTCTACCATGACCTCACCTTCCTCTCTCCATTTCTTCAATCAATTTCACCGGCTCTGATACCACTATGATGGGACCCGCCCAACACTGTTCGGACTTTAGGCAATTAAAATGATTGTTTGGGTGATTATATGATTGGGTAGATATTTGGTTGTGATTACATTTGTGAGGATCAAACCATCGGATATTTTGGTAACATGTTAGGTGGCATTCAATTACACAATTAAGTCTGTGTACTTGCCTCAGGTTGTGTTTCCCACTCCTTGCTCTGCCAAAACTCTTTGTTCATCGTTCACTTGGTCATTTCATTGGGCTTGTCAAGGGTTTGTTCTACTGTACTCTATGAGTTTGAGTATGCATCTTTGCTGCAAGTTCTGGGCACGCCTCTTGGTGACTTCTTTCCTGGTTCCTTTATGTCTGCATGGTTGTTCTCTGGCCTGGTTCATTGGGCAGTTGTGGTTTTTCTTGCCATCACTTGGGTAAGTGGTTCTATATTTTTGTTTGTTTTCCTGCCGTGGGCTCAACAGGTCATCATGTTCCGAGTTATGTGTTGGTATTTCATGTTCTTATTGGAAACTCAGTGGTTGGCTTGCATCTAGGCTCAAAATGATGGCATCCTTCTGTCCTCGGCTTCAAATGCAGGTAGCCCTCTTTCCTTGATTCAATTTTTGGTTTTCTTTCCTCAGCTTCCAACCTTGTTTGCTCCTTTGTCTCTGCAGTTGTTCGAAACCTATGGGCGGAAAGTTTGTCCTCGGTTCTCACTAAAATTCCTCAGGTAAGTGGTGGGCTCTAGATTGCAGCAATAATGCTGTAACTCCTGGTACTCTCTTCTTTACTTTTATCAACCCGGTAGTTCGTAACAAACTTGGAAGCGACAGTGTTGTATGCACAAGTACTAGCTCTTGCTGCAGCTGTCACTTGGTCAGCTGGCACAAGTCCGCTAGGAGCTTAAGCCAACTTCTATGAGATTTAAGAAGAATATTTTTAATTGATGGGTGCAAGGTACCTCAAAGGAAGCTAATCTACTTGTGGAAAGAAACTGAAAAGCTAAAAGGAAACGCAAACCCTATCAAACCCTAATTTTACCAGCTAGCCCTACTGATGCAAGAAAGAGGATGCAAGTTACTGGAAGATATGAAATTGAATTTTAAGAAGGTAAAATGCACGTGTCTAAGCTACTTCTATGGTAAAATCTGAAGAAAGCATCTTTTTGTATTTTTGAATAAGTTGTCAGAATTATCATGCATGCAATTTAACTATTTTTGAATGTGTAGAGGTGGATTGGTGAGAGGAAATGCTTGCAATAGGTCAAGAAGGTTCAAAGAGGGCCTAAGGGGTCCATAGCACCTTTCCAGAGAGTTTCACAGAGTTTGGCTATCAAGAAACCGCTTCCGTGAGCTTCTACAAGAAGTCTGCAGGGGTTCTACAGGATGTTTTATAATTTCTATAGGATGTTCTACAGGATATTTCGAAAGGGAATTTTGGAGGGTTGATGGAGGAAGAAAGGTGAAGAAGTGGGTATGGAGGTGAGATAAGCGTGTGAGGAGGTCCAAGACTTGGTGGAGGGAGCTGAGGAGTGGTGAGGATGGTTGGGTTTGTTCAAGGAGGGGTAGAGCAATGTTGCCCAAAGATATGGAAATTAGGGCAA
>APFE031070013.1:4017-44739 GCA_000404065.3 Pinus taeda
CTAACTATTAATTTAAATTAATTCATTTATTCACTTTTCAACTATCTACTAATTTAAATTAATTAATTAATTTTCTATAGCCCGTTAAATAAGAATATAACTAATTAACTTTTTTAAATTAACCTAATTATTAAAAGATAGGTGTCCATCTAACGTCTCATGGTCAAATTTAGACGTTATATAGTCATTTGGTCAAATTTAGTCGTTATATAGTCATTTGTTGTTGTTCTGCTCTGACTATTTAATATGCAAAGCTTGATCTAATTCTTCAACTTGTCCTGACGATGAACCACACTGCTTAGTTCTAAACGCATCGACAAATGAAATTTTATGTGATTTACGTTGAAGAATCTCTCATAAATTTGATATGGATCACAAAAGCCTCAATTCAACAATTATATTTATATTAAACGTTGGTATTATTGGCAATAAAATTTCCCAGTAATTTTAAAGATTTAAAATAATCTCTAATAAAAAATGTTAAATTATAAAAAATAAAATAATAAAATAATAATAATATAATTTTATATGAAAAACAACTTTATTATATAAATTAATATTAAATAATACTTTTATTATTTATTTTATAATTATTCTATTAAAATTTAAATATATCAACCAAAATAACTCCATAAATATATCATATCTCAACATCAATCCTTTAGACATATTTTGCCGCAATTAAAAAAGGAAAAACATAAGAAAAATAAAGTCTATTCTGTTGAGATTTTCTGTTTCAAAAAATAGGCAAAAATCTCTAAAGTATGACAACAATAGGAATTTGTTGCTTGATTAGTTCCAGGTTGTTGGGAGAGAGTTAATGCATCCTATATTTGATGTGAGAGGATTTATGAGGCAGTTAGATTTTCTTAGCTATAAAACAAGTATCCATACGGATTATTTGATGGTGAGAGTTTGTGAGGAAATAGATTATTTTGTAATCTCCTTTTTGATAATAAAGAATTGTCGATGCCTATGTTTGGTGGATGTAGCACAGATTGGTTGGGTGAACCACGTTAACCTTCTGTGTCTTCTGTGCATGATTTAATAGATGTGTATATTATTTTGTCTGTTGTGCATCTTGGCTCTAACAAATGGTATCAGAGCATGTTGGAGGCGTTGTGTGAGCCTGTGTGGAGGTATTTCAAACCTGCCTTTGTACCTGCGTGTTAATGCGTGAGGGTACTGAGTTTTGCGTGCTGGTGATGCGTATACTCCCTTGGTTGCGTGGAGGTGGCGCGTATACAACCTGAAAACGATCGATATACATTTATGCGTGGAGTTTTTCATTATATGTGACAACGTTGGTGCGTGGGAGGACATATGTGACAACGCTGGTGCCCAGAAGGACGTAAGTGACAGCGTTGAAGTTGCTGGTGCGTACTGCTGCCTGGAGGGATTCAATAGTGTCATTCTCCAAATTGGACTCTTCTGTTGAGGACAACATGCAAGCACTACAGTCCAACTCCATTGCACTGTTCCTAATTGAAAACTGAAACTGAAAGTGAAAGAGGGGCCGAATGAATGTATCGTCCCTCCTTTCAAAACGCATACAGCCAGCGCAGTTTTGAATTCCTCCACATGAATTTAAAGATGATACATCATAAGTTTGCGGAGCGAGGTGAGTTTTTAATCCTCTCAATGTTTTCAATATGTATCTCGGGGCCCTAAATTCATTCACAAGAATTTGGAAATCCATTCCATCATTGTGTGGAAGGTTTTCTGCAAAAGGCCAGATCGAAATTCTAGGTATGTGTTAAAGCACACAATCGCGACTGTGCGACTGGGAGAGCAGTGACTGGAGTCATGTGAATACTGATAGTTAAGCAGTATTGATGTTTGAAACTTCTCTGGTCCTTTGTAAAAGCATATGGACTTCTGATAGTTGTTACATTTGACTACGCCCATCGAAAAATTGCAGCGTGACCATAGTCTAATCCTCCTTACCGTTCATGACAATGGGACGACATTGAAGGTGTGTTGATACGGCATTGGCATTTTTTATTGAGATTAACTTCTGTTATTTAGAGATTAGAGATAAATCTGGAAATTGTTTAGTTGGAGCACGAAGTTGCAGTGTTGCTTAAAATTAAGATATACACTGTTTTTTAATTTCTGGTCTTTAATAGTTGGTTTTGGAGATTATTGTGTTTTTTGGTTAATACAAGATGGCGAAAGCTCAGAGTGACCATTTTTTAATTGAGAATTTTAATGGCAAAAATAATTTTGAGATCTGGAAGGTGAAGATGTACAATTTGCTTGTCCAACATGGTGTGGCAAAGGCGTTGTTGGGAAAATCCAAACAACCTTACAACATCACAGATAATGAGTGGGCCGAGATGGATGAAAGAGCAATAAGTGCTATTCGACTATGTCTGGCGGATGATGTCCTATTTAATATCGTGTCGAAGACAACAACTGCTGGTTTGTGGACGAAACTGGAGAAACTGTACATGACCAAATCCTTAACCAGTAAGATTCTCCTGAAGCGACAGTTGTACAGTTTGCGAATGAAGGAAGGTACATCGATTGCTGATCATTTAAATGCTTTTAATACTCTTCTTGTGCAATTACAAAGTATACAAGTAAAAATTCAATCCGAGGATAAAGTTATTACTTTATTGTGCTCGTTGCACGAGTCATGGGATCATTTTGTTACTTCTATAAGTCTTAGTTCATCAGAAACTATTGAGTTTGATGATGTAGTTGCATCCTTAATATCGGAAGAAACAAGGAGAAGATCGCATACAACAACCTCTACATCAGAAGCTATGATGGTTAGAGGTCATTCAAAAGAAAGACGCTCCAGTAGGCCGAAAGACTCATGTTCAAAGTCGAAAGGGAAGAAGAGTAAGGTAAAATGCTGGTTTTGTGGCAAATCAGGGCATTTAAAGAAGGACTGCTGGAAGCGACAATAGAAAGCTTCTAAAGCAGATTCTTTGACAGAGAAGAAGGAGGCAAATATGACAGATACAGGTTCGGCATCTGGTTCAGGTATGAGTGATGAAGTATTATCAGTTAATGTGTCAAATCATGATCAACATTGATTGTTAGATTCCGGTGCATCAAACCACATGTGTATCCATACAGAATGGTTTAAGACATATAAATCAATTAATGATGGAGTTTTGTACATGGGTAATGATGTAACATGTAATATTGTGGGGATTGGGAGTATACAACTACAAATGTTTGATGGGACAACTAAAATGTTAACTGATGTGAGGCATGTACCAGATTTAAGGAAAAATTTGATTTCATTAGGAGCACTTGATTCAAATGGATATAAGACTGTAATTCAAGGTGGAGTAATGAAAATTTACAAAGGTATTTTACTAGTTATGAAAGTTAAGAAAGTAGGAAATCTATTTCAGTTAGAAGGAGGTACAAGGTCAGATCTTGTGTCTACTGTGTCTGAACATGACAGTAGTTCCATTCACTTGTGGCATCAAAGATTGGGGCATATGAGTGAAAGAGGGTTGAAAATTTTGGCTGATCGAAATTTACTTCCAAATCTAAAGTCTGGAAAGTTAGATTTCTGTAAGCATTGTCTGTTTGGAAAACAAAGTAAACAAAAGTTTAAAACAGGCAAACATACTAGTAAATGAATACTTGATTATATCCATTCAGATGTTTGGGGACCAGCCCCTACAACCTCATATGGTCGTTCGTCATATTTTGTATCATTTATTGATAAATTTTCGAGGAAAGTGTGGGTCTACATGTTGAAAAGGAAGTCTGATGTTTTTTCAGTTTTCAAGCAGTTTAGAGCATTGGTAGAAAATAGCATTGGTAGAACAATAAAATGTTTAAGAACTGACAATGGTGGTGAGTTTACTTCCAAGGAGTTTGATAGCTATTGAAAGGATGCAGGAATCGAGAGACATAAGACCACGGTTTATACTCCTCAGCAAAATGGAGTTGTTGAACGCATGAATAAGACTCTTCTAGAGAGAGCAAGGAGTATGCTGAGTAACGCTGGGTTTCAAAAGGAGTTGTGGACAGAAGCAGTGGCAACAGCTTGTTATGTGATAAACCGATCTCCATGAACGACGATAGGTTGCAAGATTCCTCAAGAGGTATGGAAAGGACACCCTTGTGACTATTCTAAACTCAGAGTGTTTGGTTGTGATGCATATGCTCTAGTGCCTAAACATCAGCGAACTAAATTAGATGCAAAGTCTAAAAGGTATATCTTTGTTGGGTATGGTGTTGGAACAAAGGGATATAGATTGTGGGATCCTACTACCCGCAAAATCATCATCAACAGAGATGTAAAGTTTAATGAATCCTCTCTTGTACAATTAGATATAGATAATAGATTGAAACAGGATGTTATATATGACTTTCAACACATTCAGTTTGATATCATTTCTAATGATAGTCATCATGACCATAGTTCAGATACTAGTCATGAACAGGTTTCAGAATCAGAACACGAACACGAACAGGGTTCAGGTATAGATCATGAACAGGTCTCAGATACTGATTATCAAGAAGTTCCTACAGATGGTAGTCAGCCAATCAAGGAAGTGCCAGAAACATCCTTAAGGAGGTCGACAAGAATCAAATGGCCACCGAGAAGGGATGATGATTATGTTACTTCAGTTGCATTTACTGCTAATGACGATGAACCTCTGTGCTATCAAGAAGCAATAGAAGGTTCGAAAAGTAACAAGTGGAAAGCAGCCATGAAGGACGAAATGATGGCCTTAGGTAAGAATGGCACAAACAAGAAGGCCTAGATCAAGAAATAGACAACCAAAACTAGGAAATACTAGATGTATTCCCGAGAGGAGTAGCCAATTTTGTTAAAGGAATAATACACCCTAGGGTATGGGTTGAGCACCCCAACAGAGCGAAGGGAATACACAAACAAGAATCAAGAAAAGAAGAATTCCTAATACTTAAACTACTAATGTAGGAAGAAGAGATGGTACCCAAAGGTCCTACGTTTGAGGTCGTTACTGTAGGGTCCAAATCCTCTGCTTCCTCCAATGCTTCAAAACCTACAACTCATTCAAGAAAATCATATACTAGCATTAGTTCAAAGCATGTTCATGATATAGATGATAGATCATATAAGCATATAAACATAAAATATGAAATCATACATCATTAGATTATAACATGAGTTAAAGCATTAAGATCATAACATCAGGAACAATACAACGCTTATTTATTAATGATGGCAAAAGAATGTGGAAGAATGAAACCTGATTCATCCATGGCTCCAAGAAAAACATTCCTCTAGATCCGTCCACCCCAAGCCTGAACAATCCTCTTTCAAAAGCATATAGATGGATTGCATATAAATGAGATGGACATCTTAATTAGGAAACAAGGGTTTCCTATAGCTGGGAGTGCAGGAGGCACAAGGATAAATCAGACTTGATTAGGGACAAATTGGATATAATTTCAATATCATATCTTTCTCTTCCCTTAGGCCTTCCCCATGAGGTGTATTTGTATCACCTCAAAACATTTTTTTCTGCTGGGATACAGTTAGGCCACGGGCTCCTATAGGTAGGCTTCTACTGTAACCCATAAACACCGCCCAAAAAATAGGGCTTCGTTTTCATATTTTAAATCATATACGTGGGTTGGGTATAGCTAGACCCACGTGTGCACGCATTTTTGGAAGGGCAGAGTCACGTAAGGAATTTAAAATAATCCTTTTTAATAATTGGACCAAGTCTAAAGGGAAAGCGTTGCACAAGGCCATGAATCAGAGCATCAAGTATATAAAGGTGATAAATGATGCTATATCACAGGGACAACATGGTATATATTTTATATGGTGGTAAGTAGGGTAGGATAACTTCACTTCTTAATATAAACTTTAATTGAGGTCATTTTTGTATTGTTTGTAAGTTTACAATGTGTATAAAAGTTCTAACAAGGTCGAAACTTAGATGACAAATTATCGAACGCAAAAAAGTGTCATTTTATGCTTTAAACTAGCTCTATAAGTTTCCAAGCCCAAATCACCAAACTTTGATGTAGCCTCAAAATGGGCTCATTGAATATGTTTATTGTTTGAAACACCTCAATCATTAAATCACAGTCACTTTTTAACCACCATTGAGAAGATCTTAAAAATGGAAATCACATTAACATCAATACTTAAATTATAGTCATTTTTTTTGTTATGTTTGAGAAGCTCTAGAGAAGGGAAATGATATTACCAGAAATATTGTACTTGAAATTAAATACGAGTGAAAATGTGAAGTTGAGTTACAAGTTTTGCCATTTTTTGAGAAAAAAATATCATTTTTAGAAGTTCTTCAACTTTCAGTAGGCCAAATCAGTTTTTTTGTTTAGAATTTCATTTTACAATAAAAGGAAACTTGTTAGAAATTTTATTATCTTTCTATTACTTATTTTTTGGAATTTTTTTATTCACATTTCATATGTCCGCTTAACAATTGTTTGACTGTGTGTTCTTTAAAAATCAAGGGATTCATAACACGCCATGCTTTTGAGAACTGGTGTATTCTTTGTTAATTTGGCATTTTTGAAAAACAAAATGTGTTGCAACAATCTAGACAAAATCTACTTCGATATCATTATATTTACAAAACCATCTGATGCACATCATAATTACTAGATTTTTTTTAATTGAACCAATATGAAAAACTATAGATTTTGAAGATATTTAGCTAAACGTCCAATTTCTCAACATATTAGTTATAAACTAAAAATCTAAAAACTACCCATTACAGAAGACAAACCAATGTAGTGAACCATAAATGTTTCATATTTTTTTATATGTATTTTGGAAGATACTGATTTTTTATTTCACTCAATCATAATGACCTTCAGAATTTTTTTTGCACACAACTTTTTAGAAAATTAGTTAAAATTAGAAAATTTCTTTGAAATTCCATAAAATTTATATTTACTGAATGTATATTCAATTCTGCAGATTCTTTTTGTTTCGACAACAAATTCATCATATTTGATGGAATTTAAGTATTCTGAAATTGAAAAAACATGACTAGAGCCTAGTTGTTACAGAGTTGCAGGTTAAAATGGTTTGATGGAATTAAAATTACATTTGACCGAACTTGTGTTTGTCGTCGACGCCCGTCAAAATAAACAGAAAAATAACCTAGTAAAACTTGTTTTTTCGTCGACGCCCGTTAAAATAAACAGAAAAATAACTTGGTCAAACTTGTTTTTTCGTCGACGCCCGCTAAAATAAATGGAAAAATAATTCAGCCGAACTGTTTTAAAAGTTCGATCAAATTAATTTTGAAATTTGAGTTGAAAATGTGCTGATATGTTCCATCCACAGCAAAAATGAAAGGATGTGATCCTCCGAAAAAAACATTTTGCATGAGACAATATAAATACGTGGAGCCGAAACTCGATTTTTGCATACTTTCCTCATTTGGAGTAAGGATTTAAGATAAATATTTTTTTTTGGCCTGAACTTTTTGGCAGAAGTTTTTTGCGTTGAACTTTTTGGAGGAAATTTTTTGGCCTTAATTTTTAAAGTAACTCTTTTAAGCTAAATTTTTTAAGTGGGATTTTTTCGCTTGATTTTTAAAGTAAGTTCTTTGGGTTGAATTTTTTAAGTGAGATTTTTAGCTTAATTTTTAAAGTAATTATTTTAGGCTGAACTTTTAAATTGTTTTTAGCTTAATTTTTAAAGTAATTTTTCTGCGTTTAATTTTTAAAGTAAGTCTTTTAGGCTCGATTTTTAAAGTGGTCTTTTTTGGCTGAATTTTAAAGGTAAATTTTTTTTGCTAAATTTTTAAAGTGAATTTTTTTAAAGTAACTCTTTTGTGCTAAATTTTTAAAGTCATATTTTGGTCTAAATTTTGAAAGTGAGTTGTTTTTGAAGAATTTTTTGTAATTAACTTTTTTGGGTTGGATTTTAAAAATCTACATAGATTGAATTATTGTGGGAAATCAAAGAAATTGCAAGAGAAAATATGATCGAACAAGAGACATTGATGAGTGTAGAAAATACATGAGTAACTATTACAAAAGAAAGGAAGAAGAACACCCAAATATTGAAAGGGAAGATCGATCTCGACTAGAATTTGAAGTAGGTATGTAAATATAAATATTTAAAATTATATTTAAAATTTAACTAGTGTATTGAGAATTCAAATTTTATTTGATGAACAAATTGAAAAACATTTTGCAAATGTAACGGAGAGAGATTATTCCTCATAGCATTGATGATGAGATTGAAAATGTTGAAAGAGATTTCAATGAAGAATTGAATCCGCATCAGGTATATATATTATATATATATATATATATATATATATATATATATGTCGTATACATTATGAAGCTATAAATATTTATAATTTCAATTTCAATTCAATCTCTATTTTTGATTTTATTAATTTTAATGAATATTTATACCCATTTAAATTTAATTTCATCAATGTATAAATGAAATCAATATCATTTATGAGATGTTAGAAAACGTTGACACTGACATTTATGGAGATAGAAATGTTGACCATATTGTATGATATCATGTTAAGGTAATTATTGACAAGTTCTTCAAAGATGAAAGTGTGACATTTAAAACTCAAATTTTGAGAGGTCTCTTAACATCAAAGAAATTGAAAGATGCTACAACTCTATTGGGTATTCGAATATCAACGAAAAATAAAAAGGTGAAGGAAAATGTGATTCAAAATACAAATAGCGCTTTAAAATCAATAAGAATATCTAGCAAATCAAGTAATATAAATGCACATGGAGCAATAAAAATGGCAGTGGTTTCATCAAGTACTAAAGAAAATCGTTTGGTAAAATATATGGAAACAATATTAGGGACCTCATGAAAAACATTGGAAAAACATAGGAAACTTTGATTACAAATAGATGTAAATGATGAACTTTCTTGTTGGATAGTTATTTATAGGAAAGCATACAATGATAGATTTGGAGAAGATGTTAACAAAATAACATATAAATATTAGATGAAAAATTCACATGTTTCACCAAAAGCAAGGGATGTGATGCGATAAATAATAGCACGAACAATCTGAAGAACATGCAAAACATATCTTGAAAACCACTCAAATAGAGTTGTTCAACAAGTTCATAGAAGAGAATCATGGAATTAATGTCTCAATTAGTACTTTTGTGCAACAAAAGCCATGGTATGTTAAACCTATCATTGTGCCTGACACTTGCTGTTGTCATTATCACGTGGAATTTCAATTATATTATGACACCTTCCTTAATTTTGGTAAAACATTTTGAAAAAAATCACCTCCTCCTTCCACTATCCATGGTTTTGTATCCGAAATTCTATGTGAAAGTGAAAGTCATGAATTATTTTACCAAAATAAATGTGTTGGTAGTAAAAAATGTGATCATTGTGTAAATTTGACTTTATTTCACAAAAAGTATTCTACTAATATAAATTTGACTTTATTTCACAAAAAGTATTCCATTGATATAAATGATCAATTATTGCCTAACCTAAAAGTGAAATGGAGGAGATATGGATATATCCATACATCAGTTAGTTCAAATAATAGTACAAGTGGTAAAAGGATTGAATTACCAGAAGAAGATATTCATGCGATAGAGTTTTTGAAAAAAATTGAGACATAAATTTATAAGTACACCAAGCATTCGCATAGAGCTTGATGGAAGTACTTGCAATCCAAAATATTCCATGAAATATTTCCACCAGGGACCATTATCATTCTGACCAAGTCTCTATGCTGGTCCATATTCTATATAGATATGCTGAACAAAATGTTGATGATATGGAAAACACTAGTGATAATCAACATGTTATTAAAGAATATCACTTTTATAGCGGTGATGACTGTAGACATGATATACATTTGGTACAACATTGTTTTGATAAGATTTATGACTCATTGAAAATTCATGGAATAAAATTCAATGAACATTGGATATGGTCAGATGGATGCACAGGGAAATTCAAATCTTTGTGATCATTCTTTTGGTTGTGTCATCTTCATACAAAAACCCACATTAAACGTTGTTGGAATTTCTTTGAGACTGGTCATGGAAAATGAGAACATGATGGTGTAGGGGCATGCATAATAAAACAAGAACGTCGAAGATATCAAATGGACCACTCTGTAGACAGACTTGTTTCAGCTAAACAAGTTGTTCAATGGTGCGATGTTGCACTAAGCTATCAGACTAACCCATCAAGGGAGGTACAAAGGTATGTACATATATGTACAAATTAAATTGTATATAGTTTTAATATACGATAATTTTTATTAATTTTTTTATTTTAAGCATTGATAAATTATATAGTTTAAATAGTATGACAATGATTATCTTCAACATATATAAATTCTATTTTAATTAAAATATTTAATAGTTGTTTGAATTTACTATAGTTTTTTTTGGCATATTGGAGTCGAAGATGTATATAGATCGATTACATACAAAGCTCAAACAGTAAAAGGGACTTGAAAATTGCATTCAATTAAAACAAAGTATTACCGGAATGCATTTGCATTTAATAAAAGAAAATATTCTTGTTTTTGTCTTGTTTACATAGAGGACACATAATCCAAAGATGTTTGTGAAAAAAATGTGTATATCAAACCTTGGTAACATACAAAACTAAATATAAAGGGGAAAATGCCAGTTGCAAGCTTTGAAGAGATGGAATCAAAGGAGACTATAGTATCTTCTGAAGGTGATCGAGTTTCTGATCTTGTTAGAGAAGGTAACATTTCAATTGATTTCAAAATATATATATATATAATATAATATTATATAACTATATATATATATATATTATATATATATATGTATATGTACTTAGTGTTTTATGTTTTTAAAATCAATGTGTATAAGTATCTAGATAATAGTTAAAACATAGAGCTCTAGAAATAGACAATAAAATCAAGTCCAAATTGATAAAGGTAATTTCATCTAAATTATGATCTGAATTTACACTTGTTTTATTATGCAAGAGATGTTTTTGTTGTAGTTGCATGCACTAACATCATAGAAAATGTCAAGTATTATTTGATGCGGTGCACTGAACGAAAGATGAAATTATTGGAAGACTATGATGGTAATGGTTTTATTTATGAAAGAGGGTCTAGTATATTCAGAGGTTATTTCCTCCAAGAAACCAACCAAAATGAGAGTAATGTTTACTTTCAAGACTATCAACCCGATGTCATAAGTTGTCAATATAGTCACTTTGTGTGTGCAACGCATATAAAGTTAATAGAAGTTCAATAAAAAAAATTAATTGAAAGTTGAAAAATGGAGAATGTCAAAAGTTGACTATGAATGGATTATTGAAGATGGAATTCCATTAGAATTTTTTTAATTGAACAACCTAACAATTTCTTAGACACTTGGATCCATCTTTGAGAACTTAGAGTCAAGTACATTGTTAGCATTACTTTTTGTACACCCTTAAGTTGAAAATTCTTGAGAATATGATGATGTGAAAGTGATATTCATTTGGTCTTTTATTGAGTTACAAAGTTATATGTATACTTCTTGTTATGTAGACTTTGCATTAGGGATTTACTGCGCTATTAATTTTTGATGTATACTGCATTTTTACTTCTCTATTAATTTGTGATTGTAGTTGGTTGAGTCGAGCGTTGCTATTTTTCTATTAATTTGTGATTGTGGTTGGTTGAATCATTTACTAAGAATGATTTACTAACATTATAGGAATGATTAAATGCAAAATGTACCAACTAAATGCAAACTTACTTTCATTTCTACATATTCATGAACTTAAATTATATGTAAAACCTTTAAATTAATCAAACCAAGCACATGAATCATGCAAATTTTTATCATAGTTTGACATCTACATCAAATTATACTTTATTCATTCAAATGCGAACTGTAGACCATATTTTGTAATTTTCGATTTTAATAGATTCTTTTGAAATAAGTCTTGAAGACAAAACAACTTTAAACAAAACCTAAGAATCATATACTAACATTACAAGAATGTTTGAATGCAAAATGTACCAACTAAATGCAAATATGTAAAACATTTAAAAGCATCAAGCCATGCATGCATCATGCAAATTGTGGGCCATGTTTTATAATGCAATTTTATCTAACTTATGTAAATGTGCATTCAAAGAACTTTATATTAAAATTTAACTATCAACCGACATCCATAGTATCCTTTCTATACATGAATGTAAAATGTACATGTACCATATTTTATAATGCAATTTTAAGTTATCATTCATTAGTATAAAATGGGAAAATAGTGACTAGGTGACTAAAAACATTAGTCATTGCAGTTTTTCCAAGTGACAAAAATGAGCAATCCTAAGTGACCCAATAAAAAATGACTAACATAAATGACTAATTTAGTCCCGAGTTAAAATATATGACTAACTAATAAGTAATATAACTAAAAATTATTGACATGCATGACTAATTTAGTCTAGGAACAAAAATACGACTACCTAACAAGTACTACAATAATATGAATCAACCATTTATGTTAGTCATTTTAATTGTGTCATTTCAACAATCTAAACATGAAAGTGATAGGTGATTCAAAATTTGTTATAGATTGGCTAAAAGTTTATACTTCCTTAAACACTTCCTTACTGGATAAAGGATGATCAGAGTTATGGATTTTCTTAGAATCTTTGGGGTTCTATATTCCTTTGATCACGTTCACAAGGAATTAAACTCAAAAGATGAGATATTATACAAAATGGGAGTGGGAGTACAACTAGGTCAAATACTTGTAAAGAAAATGTTGGTTAGTTTACTACATGACACATTTCCTTTAGTTGAAGAATTAAGTTTTCATTCATATCTAATTTTTTTATTACTAGAGTCATATCCACTGAACTTAGCTGGAAACTAATTTTTAACTTGGATATCAAGTTGTTTATCTAGTTTGAATGTATATTATGAACATATTAGTACTAGACTCTTATGAAATTGTTTTGAATCCTATGGGGACTTTAATATTGACTGAACATTAGACGTTGCACATATTAGAATATCATGTTATACATTTGAAAAAAAATTAGTATACATTAGATTATGTAAATTACACATTTGCATTAATATTAATATAAAAATGATATTTTTTTTCTTATTGGAAAAAAATTAAGCAAGATGTTTGATGAAACTTTGCTTCACTAAGTGTAAAAAAATGTTGTTTTAGCTACCACATTTAGCTTATTATGTATGATCCATGTGTATATGATATTTCCAATATTTTTACTATGATCATTTAATCACTCTATTCTAGCTCTTGATGCTTTGGCTATAAATTTTAAATTGAGTTCTTTCATGGTGTTTCATAATTTTACTATCATCCTTATAGTTTATGTAGAAACTTGGTATTTTAATTGGTAATTTAAGTAGATGTTTAACAACCATGATATTTAAAAAAAAAATTCCATACCAAAACGTTTCCACTCTACCTTGCGTTTTTGGCGTGAATGAATTCTTACTTCCTGAATTTGAGGGAGTTGAATGAAGTCTTATTTACTGTGTTTGATAGGAACGAAGTCTTATTTAATGAGTCTTTGTTTGACAGGAAAGAAGTATTATTTGCGAAGTATGACAAATTTAAAAGATACATGACAATGGTAATGAAGTCTAAATTTATTTTAATTTCAATACCATGGATCGAAAACCTTCAGATAATTATGGAAATATACTCATGGTGACTTTAATTACAAACATAAATGTGCAAAAATGGTGATGCAGTTTTTGTTTTTATTCTAATATCATCGTTAACAAAACCCCTCTTCTGAATGGATTTATTGTGGTTGCCTTACACACAGATTTCATGGATTTTCATTGTTGTTAAATAAATTATAAAACCCAATATATTGTTTTAAAAAGCCCTAACTAGGAAAGACTATGTACTAGAATAATAAATCTCACAATACAGGTTTAAACACACATCTCCTGACATGTCTCCAATCACTATTTCCTCTAGCTCTAATCACCATTTCCACCACAAATGACATATTTTATGAAGGTGAAGGTTGATGTGCGCTATCTATCCTACAAGACTATCTTTTATGCAGTGCTTCTTTTGGCATTCCTCTTGCCTTTTGTATTCAATCACCATTTCCACCACCAATGGTGGATTTTATGAAGGTCAAGGTTGATGCACACTATCTATCCTATAGGACCCTCTTTTACATAGTGATGCTTTTGGCATTCCTATTTCCTTTTGTATTCATTTTCACTGCAATAATTACTCTGGATGATTTTGAGGACTGCACTTCACTTGGTAATAACATAGAACATGTAGGTTTTTGATTCATTCCTAGGAAAATTGATTTGGGATTCTTTTAACTTTTGGGCTTATTTTGGATGTGTACATCCTCTTTTCATAGATTCAATGTGGAATGTTCAGTAAAATTTAAGAAGCGTAGTGTTTAGTTAAGATTATTTGTTGTTAGTTGTATGTAACAAATAATTATTTATATTTAGGTTATTTTTATGCATATTGTTTAGGGAAATTGGGACCAAGGATTTTGAGAGGGGGAATACTTCACCTGTAGTTCAATCCACCTCTCCCATTCATTGATTAGTTAGGAAAAACATAGGTCTCTAGTTCATAAATACATGACTATTATATTTGAAATATTATGCCTAATGTGGTTCTCTTCTTTTTATTCATGTCACTAGATTTGGATTGATTTGGCTACCTTCAATAGATTGTGTTGTTAGATGGGGTTTAGATTCTAAAGTGGTTCCTGGTGTTTGTTCATCCTTCGATATTAGGGTTTGATGTATCTAGCTTTGTGGAATTTCAGTTTTTTATCTTTCAAGATAACCTTAGGCATTCAATAGCATGCCATACATGAAAACATGACACTATAACTATTGAAGTTGCTCTCCTAGCTAAGGATACAAGTCAAACTCTATTAAAACTCCTTCCCAAAATTAGATTGTGTTTCAGTCAATAAATTACCTAATTTTTTTCTTTATTTAGGTTACTTTCTTTTCTTGAGTGTCTATTTCCCAACCTTTTAATGGGATGGGATTTCCAAATTCTGTTCTAAGCTGATTTGTTAGGTTGAGTCTCTCATTTGAATTCTCCTATTGTTTGTGCAGAGTTGTTGCTAATTCAAACACATGTGATATTGTTTTCATAATGTAGTTATGGTTACGTACAAGGAAATAATTGAATATGTTCTCCCATTATGTAATTGCTTCTGTAAAAGATTGAGATTTTCAATTCATTGACATTTGAAGAAGGCACATGTGGAACCTTGTGCATTGTGGAACAAGGTCATATCTATGTCATTGTGCATTTTGTGCCCACTGTTATGCAAGAAAAAAATCATTGATTACCCTTTCTTTTGTGAGATCCAATCATAATGCAACTCCAAACTCATCATACAAACAACTCCCTTTTAAAAAAAAATCCTCTTCAACATCAAAATATTCATCACATGTTAAGTATTCTACAAGATGGAAGTCTCTTTTGTTTGTAGAAATGTTGTCACAAAGACTATCATCTTGATCAATTTGATCTTTCCAACAATGACGAGATTTTTTATGAACTTTTGGAAAGGCCAAATATACTCAACTAAGTTACATGGGATTCTCTTATTATAATCGAATGGCCTTGGAAGGTCCTGAGATCTACCCAACAAAATTTCAAAGTTGATAAATCTTAGAAAACCTCTAAAGAAACCTAAAAAAATTCATGTCAATAGTGCTCCATGGCATAAATCAAATTATCCTCTACTTATTCAATGTGCAATACCATTGCTTCACATGCTCCCCCATTGTCTTTGAATATAGGCCATGCTATTTGAGGTAAATGAGGTAGAATATGTGACTTAGTGTCTCACCCTTGAAAAAATAGGGGAACTTTTCATCGATAAACCTACTTTTAGAAGCCATGGACATTGTAGGATGGCCTTGATAAAGAAAAGATTCTAATCTTATAAGAAATCTTGTAGGGTTAAATCGTTCTCATTTGGTGGATCCATATAACTTAACGTTCAGTGAAGGCCATATTGCATTTAAGACTGGGGCTAATGGAATCTTTTTATGCATAAAAGCGAATTATTCTATTGTAGTTGAAAATTAGTTTATCATAAACCCACCTCTAATCTCTCCAAAGAGAGTGCCGCATATTTACATTCATTTTAGTAAGATGCTCATATTTTATAAGATACTGTAATCCTAGATAAATGTTTTATTAGATGAAAATACTACCTTGAAATGAGAAAAACTTTGGCAATCTATCTAGGAACTTTGATCAGCATACCATAGATCTCGTCATAGAAAGATTCTCTTTTTACAGAGCCTCCTTGCTTGAACAATGGGAAGCTCTACTGATTGCAATGCTTGTTGTATGTTTTGTCTATTTCTTAATTGTATTTTATCAAATATTTTCAAGGAACCCTCAAAATATTCAATCTAAATTTCAACAAGGCTATGCCATCTAGTCGCAGATGTCAATGCTTCTTAAGATCTTTAATATTTCAAATTTCAAGACTCAGAAAAAATCAATTTTTCTACAGGATATCCATAATCTGCTTGCCACTCTTTAGGAGGTGGACTCCTTACTTATGTATCTTTACATAAACATGCTTTAATGATATTGAATGGGTCTGTATATGAAGAGATGCAAATTTTTCTATATTTTTTTTCATGCATTGCTTTATTCGTTGTTATAAAAATTGTGAATAAGCTATCATGTATATCTTTACAACTAAAAGTATGGTGGTTTTACTTTTCTCCTTAGGTAGATATATCTGTCCAATATCTTTTATTCTTTCTTGAGGATGATGTAGAATTGGAAGGCATTAAAGAAGTGAGTTACCATTTCCTATTTCTGACAATTTAATTTTTTAATTGTTCAGAAATTTGTGTTCTTATTATTTCACGCAAAATGCCTCTATTTTTCTTTGTTTTTAGTAGACGAATCTAATTCTTACATTCCTATGTGTAGAGATCTAGGGTAATTATGCTCTAGAATTTCCTTGTAAAAAAGTATCCTTTTTCTAACACAGTGACTTAATTCAATACAAATCGATGAACAATCAAATTTATGTCATTGACCAATCCTTCTCTGAACAACAATATAAAATCTTGGCAAGACAGTATATTATTGAATAATATATTATACCCAATTAGAACAATTTTGTTCAACATGTAGTTTAGTTTAAAATAGTCCCATACAAAATAATTCAAACTCCTGGTCAATAGGAAAAAAACCCTAACCATATATCACAGTGAAAGGATTCCCATTTAAAGTTCTATTCAGGCCAATTGAGACCTACGACTACTTAGTATGCTAGATCCAAGAGAATACAGGCCTCAAATAGTTTCTATCTATTATACCTTAGCTCCCATGACCTATTCAATCTGTCGTGAAAGATTTTAATGGATTATTTAATCCATAGTGAGGAACTTTGTTCCTTGGACCAATTTTGGATCTTGTTTATTCCCATTGAAAGGAATGAAGGCGTTTTTCCTACTTTATTCTACCTTAGCCTTCATAGAAACCCTAAGATAGATACTTCCAAAATCCTCAAGATGATCAATACGCTAATCCCTTACTATAGAATTGCTCACTTGTGGATATACAGTAGTTTAATCTTCACGAAAAATGTATCCCTCAGCTACAAGACACCTTGCGAAGGTGTGTCTATGTACAGAGATGCTACTGAGATGCTAATCCAACATAAAGTGATTTATCACAGTCTTTAAATTTGCATTACCTTCATTGAATGGTTCTTGTAGCCAGAAGAAGGGACAAAGAAGAGAAATCACTTCATTGTCCTTCTGAATGATATTCTCATGCCCGGAACAAGGGATCAACCCTACAGAGAGCTTCACTCCCTCTTATAGAACAATATTCCAATAAGAATTTTCACTACCTTTTGGATGTATGTTCTATGGAAAAACGAGAAATAAAACAACTATCGCTTCCCTATCTTATTGGTTCTCAAAAAAATACCAAGAACTAGAAATATTTCACTCCCCTTCAAAATCAAATTCCGTAGCCCATAATAGAGAGGAATGACAGAATGGTGTCAACTAGGGTGGAATCTTTCACCACCAAAATTGATAGGAGAAAAAGGGGTCTTAGAACCCTCAAGGCCTCAGGCTTAAGGAAAACATAAATAAAATGATCCATAATTGATCAAAACTCAATTGTGGATCATACTTTCATGGTGCTCAATTAGATTAGGGCAACAAGCGATTGACAAAACTTCAAAATATAGGAAATCATAGAGTTGTGAGACTTTGGATCACCTCTCAACCTCTCCCTTAGGCAACCTATCATCATTCTTTGGTCTTGATTGGAGATGTTGGACCAAGCCACATACCACATAAGATTAGATGGATACATGAACCAACTCTAGATGGATATAGAGTAGGCTACCTCTTACCTATTGGAGCACCCCTTGATTCAAAGAAGTAGCTAGGGGTTCTATATGTAGGTTTGGGTCTCCTTTTAACCTATCCCTTAGGCAACCAATAAACATTCTCTATGCCTGATTGGAGATGTTTGACCAAGACACAAAGAACGAAACATTAATTGATAGACAAACCAACTCTAGATGGATATAGGCTTGGGTGCCTCTTTCCCATTAGACTATCCTCTTGATTTAGTGAAGTAGCTAGGGGTTCCATTTGGGGTTCCATTTGGAGTATGGATTCCTTGCTCCTATGTTTCCCTTAGGATCATATAGGTAGATTCCATCATCGTGCTTGAAGACCCTAGTAGCAAGCCAATACCTTAGTTCGCCGCTAACCTTGAGTCATCTCCATCATGAGACCTTGACATCATCTCTATATCTATCTCTTGCTTGGCACTAGGGTGCCCAAATTTATATTTTTGAACTCTCCTATTGTATCTTTACACTTATGACATTATCATATAATATTTTGGTCAGATTATATATTTGCTTAGCTAGACACTTATCTCTGCAGGTCTTCTTTCACTTTCTTTATCTTTCTTTCAACGTTACCTAGGAGTTTCTTTAACACTTCCGCATTTTATTCACACTAGGTACGTGTTTTAGTCCCAATGACCTACTTTTGTGGTCATTTGTTGTGCACTATTGAAATTATCTTATTTTTTATCTTATCTATCTTGTGCCTTTGAATTGTCTTTGGTCTCCCAATGAAATCTTGATAATCAACATCACATGTGAATTCTCGACGAATTGTTGAAACTGGGTATATCCTCAGATACTTTATCTGTCTACCATATGCAAAAAAAAAGATTTGAAAAGGAATTTTGTGCACAGTCTTAGTCCCACACTCCCTTTTACTTGCCATTTCTGAGAGATCCACTATTTAAGTGTGGGTTCTGGCAGTGACCATCCAAGGAATTGGAAAATCACTGTAGGGATTTGTACGTACTTTATTTCTTCTCCTGCCCAATTATATGTTATCTCCAATCTTGGGTCTTTATCAATTCCATGCCTACTCACTCTCCACTATTTGAGGGAATTCGTCCCTTTTCTAATGGTGGGTTCTTCCTTTCAGCCATCTCCTTTTGGGCTAGTTATGACAACTTTGCAATAAATTCTACTAGAGAGGAAAATCTTTCCTACCTGATGAAGAGGTAATGGATGTTTTTAAGAGATCACTAGCCTGTGTAGATTGTTGTGTGCATATATTATTTCAGATGGATTTTAAGTACTCTAACTTATTTATAGATTACTTAAACTTTATTCCCTTAAACTATGGTTTCAGATGAATTGTTAGTACTTATTTTGCAACACTCTCTTTTGTATTGCTTATTCTAGACAAGTGTGCTTGTACGTCTCCAATATCATGTTTCTGCAATTAGCTTATATAGTATTGGTCTGAGGATTTTTTCAAGGTTGTTTTTGAAAATTCAATTCGAGAATTTAATAAGAAAGTGATTGATTTCATTTTTCTATAAGAAATATGAGGTTATATTGAATAGCTTGACATGGAGATCTTGCAACAACTTTTTAATGTAATCAGAAATGCAAAGGTTGCGTAAAATACGTATCCTATTATAGCTTCTCTGGGGACTTATATTATCATATTTGCCAAATTCTATGAATGTTTCTTACTACTTCTTTGCATATAGTTGTACTTGAGCTTTCTCTATTTTACTATTATCCATGCACTGGTTCAACTTGAGTCGGAGAGTGATAGCTATGAGAAGCGGTGGCTACTTTTTTCTTAACCATTCATATCCCATTGTATTTTAACCAAAGAATTTTGGTCTTATGACACTTCATTATTTGGAAAAACATAAAACTCTATGCACAAAGCCTGTCATGTGACAGTGGTGTCTATTTTTAATATGATAATACTAGTCATAGTTTTCTAAAGTATTATAACAAACACATTTGGTTTTGCCATGTTGATATTCTTCTTGATACCAAGAATTTTTATTTTAAGTGGTAATTAGTAATATAAGATTTATTGTTTCTATTGTTTCTATTGTATATTCTTGGTTGTCATTGCCATTTTTCTTAGAAATTTCCACATAACCTTTCTTCAAGAGAGAAACTTTCAACAATGTCTATATTTTCTAGATCTCAAAATTCTCACTTAGAGAAGAAGCACTATGTTTCTTTCATTTCTTCTCAACCACATGCATTCCCAAGTTCTGGAAATCAAATAAAACAAATACTCGCTTCCCTATCAGATTGGTTCTCAAGTAAAGACCAAGAACTAGCAATATCTAGCTCCCCTTCCAAATTGAAATCCTAAGCCCATAACAGAAAGGAATGGAAGAATGGTATCAACTAGGGTGGAATATTTCACCACCAAAATTGATAGGAGAAAAAGGGGTCTTAAAACCCTCAAAGCCTCAAGATCAAATGAAGAAATAGATAAAATGATCCACAATGGAAGTGGCAGACCATCCAAAACTTAGATTTAAACATAAGGAACATAAAGTTTTAGGCGAAGTTTCCATCTTCTTCGGCCATTGATTATAGTCAACATGCTGACCTGATGATGAATCCTTCCATCTTAAGGTCAAACTAAGATATAAAAAATATATATATATATATCACTAGAAGTTCTAGATTAAACAATGAAAAGAAATTAGGTTTCACATCCACATGATAAATACCTTTTAAATATTTTTTTTCTGAAGTATATAAATTTCCTCCATAGTAATGTATGCAATCATTTCTATATACATTTATTTATTCGACAAATCCCCAAGGTTGGGCCAGAACATAACCATTAGCAAAATATACTAATCTCCATCATCCCTATTGTCTCTCTCGTTATTGTGTCCACTCTTCCACCAATACTCCTTCTAATAAGCTAAGGCTCATCCTCAAACTAAAGATTGTTTCCTTTCCTTCTAAGCAACAACAAAACCTTATATGTTCTATTTAATTTCTCCAAGCCACCAATAATTTTTTCTTGCAAAATATTATTTAGAAGTGACACATACTCATCTCTCTTAGGTGTAGAAAACACTTTGAGTTTTCCATAAAAAAATCCACTCAGTTGTTTCATTTGTGTTTTGGTAGGTAATAGTGTAAATTTCATCCCAAATTCTTTGACTTTCATACCGATAAAAATATGAACAAAAGTACCTTTGCTCATATCCATCTAGTGCAATATGATGCATCATTTCTTGGTATAATGTAGGTGATCTATCAAGCTGATTCCGATCAATGAAGATGTTCAATTAAAGACATATATTTGCATTAGGAATAGTCCAGTCTCCAGTGGTCTTCACTTTTTAAAGCTTCTCGGGCATTGATAGATACATGGTCATTCATAGCAGTGGTTGTTGTAGTTGTTGAAGAAAGTAGGTTGGAATATGATGGATACCTGAAATCTTCTTTATGCATTTCTACTTCCAAGTAAATTTCATCCCCTTCCACATCTTCTTCTACATTCTCTTTGGAAGAGTAAGCTTCCTCCGTAGGTATAACCTCTCCAATTTTAACAGGAGTCAGATATTGATCCTCATCTTGTTTGACTATTTTACTGGTAGGAGAATCCAATTTCTTAGTATGACATTCATGGAATGAACATTGGAACCACTATACCTACCATTTGCAGTTCTAGTTTTAGTTTCTATAGGATTTTAACCCAGGTGGGGAGGATAAAAATGTTAGACATTCTAACATTAATAATACATTTTTCTAATTATGTTAGTGAAACAAAGTGTGTTAAAATTCGCCTGAAAGAAGGCAATGATAGGGCATTTTTTTTTATTTCCTAACATTTTCATTGACTGGTAAATTGAACAATAAGCATCATGTGATGTAATTCCAATGACCCCCCACTAAACCTTGGATGATGGTTGTGTGTTGGTAGGCCTGACACGTTCCATTGTGAATGGTTGCATTACAATTTACTGAGTTTACAGAGGCAATGTAAAATATAATTCCTTCTGCTAAAGATGATAGTAAAATAGAGTTTGTTAAAACTTGTCTCAAGGCAATACTAGGGCATTTTGATATGTTCTAGCAGTGTTCTCAGTGACTGGTAAATTGAATAATAAGTATTAAGTGATACTTCAAAAAATACAGGATGATGATCATCTATGCAATGGGCCAAAATGAATAAGAAGTATTAATTTATACTTCACCAAACCGTGGGTGGTGGTCCTCTATGCAATGAGCCAAAACTTGTGTAACACTCCCATGTTATTTAATCAATTCAATACTCATTCCTTCAACAATCATTATTTTTATATTCTTGCATGTTGGAATAAAATATGAAAGAATGGATTATGTGGGAGTTTCTTTAGTTGAAAAACTGAAAGATAGGTCTATGACATGTTTATGTTATTTGACAGCTACAAGACTAGAGATCTGATAACAACAGAAGATGGAAAGGAAGTCATTGAAAAAGTTCTTTGTCACCATCCTAAAATGGAACTAAAGTTGCAGTGGCATGAATCATACCTTGGTATATAACATATTATGTTCTTCCAACTTATATTAAACTTATTGGAACTTGTTTGAGAAAGGATTATTAGGACTACATTATATTATAGAGAATTAACAAACTACTACAATCTATATTTTGTAAAGGAAAATAGAAAGTATCAGGTAGTTAACTATTATATTATAATCTTATATGTACATATTTAATTCTACATAGGGAAATTTCTCAACAATTAAAGTTGGTCTGATTGGATTATATATATGATGAACAAATTATAACATTTGAAAATTGTTGAAGTCAAAGGATAAGGTAAGGTGTGATTCTATCATTAGAATTTTTATGACATCAAGCCAACACAATTTTAGTGTGATATTCACTAGACATATCTGATCTGTATATACCTATCTACAATATTTTATATTGTATCACTCTGTTGGAAATAATACTCAGAGAGGGGGGGGTGAATTAGTATTATTACGTCAATAATATTTCATTTCACAATTTGATTCATATACACTACTTCAGTTCATGAAGCTTGCATATATATGCAACTGTATTTAAGGCAACTAGCATATATGATGCAAACTTATAATTTAGTTAATTCATCATAATTTGATCTTTAATATGTGCATCTGAACCATAAAACAGTAACTAGGAGTAGTAAAAGCAGAGCATACAATCACACACAAGAACACAAGATATGAGGTGGAAACCCAATGTGGGTTAAAACTAACTGCTACAATTGTCTCTATCTTCTTTTAATAAGAAACTTGTTTTTACATTTTTTTGTACTAGTGAATTCTTATACCAGTACGCAGGCTTAAACCTGTAGAAGGCTACAACCTTCTCTCATTCTCCAACTTCTCTTGGAAGGGAGCTACAACTCCGTAGCTATTGTATTAGCTGATGTGTTTACTAGTACGTAGGTGCTGACCTACAAAAGGTTACAACCTTCTCTTTTCTTCTAGGGACTACGTTTCATAAATTTTTAGACTGGATCCATCAACATCATCAATCAAAAATCAAATAAATTTGCATCAACCAATCTCCTTTGCACCAACCAAAACTGAATCACTTCTCAGAATGTTGTAACCAGAATACAGTAACAGTAACCAGAACCCAAGCTAGAGCCGAGAACACTACAACAACAAACAGAAGTAGCTAAAGCATATTTTATTAGGTATACACTACTTAAATATGTCTAACCTACATACATATGCTATTTTCCGAAGGCAATCCTGCGTATATGCTATTTAGATATGTTGAACCAATGTGTATATGCACCTTTGCTAAAGTGAACCTGTGTATAGATCTGTAAATGATGATTTAAACTTTACAACAATTTCAGACATCAATTATACCTAGATCATCATATTTACATATTACAACACGCACCAATTATTTAGATAAAAGATCAAAACCACACAAAGATACTTCTCTTCAAGCCTTAAGATCTTGACCCGTCAATAGAACTTATCCTTCATCAAGCACTTAGGTTCATGCTCGATTCAGATCCAGCTGTGCACCATAACCCAATAACCTGTATTCTGGATCTTGCTCTTCATTAGATATTCAATTCATGAGTGCCTTTGCCTAACTATCTTCTCCTTCTTTTATAGTCAGGACTTACTCAATACCATGGTCCAAAACCACTTAGAAGAAATACCTTGGACCAAATACCTAGGGTCAATACTTCAGACCGGATACCTTGGACCAATAGCATGGATCAAAACACCATGGACCAAATACCACAGACCAAAACTAAGTTTTCCAACATGTACGCACCTTTCTTTGCATGAAAGTGCATGTGTATGTTGTACGCGCCTTTTGTTTTGCAAACCTGCGTGTACACGCGACTTGGACAATGGGGAACCTGTGTATATATCTCTTTCTTCATTCTGTGAGCCTGAACTGTGATCTGTCATCTATGTGAGTTTCCATTAAGGACAACACCTGTGTCATAATGCCAAATCTATATCATAATGCCAACATACTTGGCTCATCATTTCAACTCCAATGTCACCTCTTATTATTTTATTCTATTGTTTTTTGGATCTGTCATTTGTTGGATCTTTCTCCCCAACTATTATCCCAATTTGACTCTCTAACTATTTTCTTTCTACTAGCATTCCAATCATTGAAATTTGACTAAGGAAGACTAGCATTATTTTCCATATTACTAATTGGCTCATTATTCCAACTGTTCCAACCCTCATTATATGATGCTCCTTTTTTTAGTAATTTCTAGTTGGTTGAAATTCCATCCAAGCTATTACCCCAATTTAATCCTTTATATGTTAGAACTAGTGTTCCAACCATTGGCACCTGACTGCCTAAGGTTGGCATTATTTTTCATGGTACTATTTGGATCAATATTCCAACCACCCTTCGAACCCTCATTATCTTATTTTCTTGTCTTTAGTAATTGCTCGTAGCTGGAAAATCCACCCCAACTATTAATTTTTTCTCCGTCACTACATTTTCAACATTGTAGTCACCAACCAACTTGATTTTATGTTTGATTTTATAGGTTATGGGTTCCAACCTTCACTACATATAACGTTTGGTATAAGATGCTCTTTGCTTTATGTTTTTTCACTCCATCCATTATCTCAATATGATCCATTTTCTGTTGCCTTGGAAGTTGTGTTCCAACCATTGGCTTGTGATTGTTGGTTAATCTTTAACCCATCCATGTTGATAGATACATTATCAAACCAACCACTTTTATCCCTTTCTTTCGAATTTAAATTCAAACATACCCAACGATCTATCTGGATTGAACATTTATCCTCTTGAACTAGTGAATTGCAACAAGATTCACAAAATCAGGCATCTCCGTGAAAACAAATATATCATCTGAAGGCCTACTGAAATATGAAAATTCCCCCTCTTCATCTTTTAGGTCATCAACATCCAACCGATGAAATAAGCTTGATGGCAACATTTCCTTCTTATTTGGTGCCCTAACTAAGATTTTGAAGAGTTCATAGACATCCAGTTGTCTATGCTGGTAAAACAAAGGTTACTTTGCCTCCTACATATAAATAAAATGAAGTTATCGCTGCCCCTTCTCTCCATGCCTCATCCTCTGAGATAATCCTATGTCAAGACTCATAATTACAATTTTTTTACTAACTGTAGTTCAAGTGTCCAAACAAAACATTTGTGTGTACAAAGTTGCACATATTTTAATGCAATGATCAACACATGCATAAATTACATTTAAATAAAACACACAAAATATATCTGAATAGAAAATATAGATCTTGAAAGGTTTCAATAGGAGAGATATTTTCTTGGATTCCTCTTGTACCAACAAAAACAAACTTGAATTATAGGCCTTCTTCAACATCATTTTAGCACTGTTCAAATCTCTATTGATGAATGTGCAAACAAGTAGTAAGCATTTCAAATATACCCCATAAAATTTCAAAATATGAACCTGTTCCCATAGGATAATGTCTACCCCAAGAACATGGTGTGATTGCATGTGTAAGGGAATCCTTCACACCTTTTACAAATTCTCTCTCAAATCATTTAATAGGTGTCTACATATTCATATTTAAGATATTTTGTGGCAATTGATGATATTTCTAAGAATAGAGAGTGTGACCGGATTAAGGCCTTGTCCAAGGAAGTGATGTCCATCATAACCTTCATCGTAGTGTATATTGTTTCCCACTACATTTAGCAAATTCACTTTACTTGTAGCTACATAGACCTGAAAGGGCTATATTTGCCCACTATTAGCTTTCCTTTAGGCACTTGTTGAATTTTGAATGAGCATTGTCTGATATGAAAGTGACTGATGTATGGAAGCAACTGAGGATACATATTACATTAGATAGAGATGGTTCTTGTACAATGGAAAACACTATTATTGATCCTTATTTTTCGGCGTAGGTTAAGTATGTTTTTTTGTTTTTTTGTTCATGAAGACAATTTATAACATGATTGTGTTGGCTATAAAATATTCCCATGTTTTCAACATCCAATACCACCATTCATATCCTATATTCATGTACTGTTACACTCATTTCACACCATAATTCCATCACTTGTCACCAATTCACGTCTTATGCCTCATGGTTGATTATCATTAGTTTTCTTATATTTTTTGTGATTAAAGATTATTTTTCCATGATTTACTAATGAAGGTTTTTATAAGTTCATTTGTCACATGTTTCCATTGCTGAAATTCTTCACAAGTCAGTTGAACTAGTTGGTGCATGTAGAGTATGGGAATATCTAATTTGGGGTTTCAACATTTTGTCACGCTTCTGAGGAAGACCTAGGGAGGTTATTGTCCAAAATAATTTTTTAATACCTTTCCATGTGTTGTATTGTAACCAGGTCAGACATGTGCGTCTGTAGGAGCTAATTAACAAATCTGCTCAAAATGTGCACAGTTTCGAAACTGCAAAGTTTGATATCGATTTTTGTGTATTTTAAGTTGAATCTAGAAAATTTGAGAAAATGAGCTTGTTAACCATATAAACAGTTATCTATATCCAAAACCGTTCCTCCAGATTCTAATTTTTCTAAAATTTATAAGCGGGTTTTGGAGGCAGTTTTATAAAAAATTATTGTATTTCTAGAGTTCTAGAATCTTGCAAAAAGAACCACATAGACAAATTTGGGTGCAATTTTTTATGATATGGACTTGAATGAGACAAATACAAGAGATGTTTTGTTTAGAATGTAAAAATTAGGTTTTGCCCAAATAGTTTTCCAAAATTCGCCATGGTTAGGAAGATATGCCAATATCTTTGGGCTCAATTTGTTAAAGTTGTTTAATTTTCCAGAATTGAGGAAAATGACTAATTCACCTTGTAAATCTTATAAATGGCTTAGTCATGGTTTGTATTGTAAGATTTTGAATTTTGTAAAAGGAAGAGAAGTAGGGAAGGAATAAAGGATGGATTGAATCTCTTTTGTAATAATAACTGAATCTTACTTAAGTTTTGCTTCATCTCTAAATTCTTTGTAAGTATTATGATTGTGTTTTGAATTTTGTTTCAATTGAGTTAATCCAACTTTCTCTAGGAGTGACAAGGATCCACCACCACTTGCAAGAAAGTTATGTAGTTTATTTGAATCATAGGGATTAGATTTGTAGAGTGATTTTCATTCACGAATGTTTTCATGAGTGCAATCTGAATCTTATAGTTCAACATTTCAATTTCAATTAGAGTAATTTTGTTTTCCATTAGATGTAATATGAATCTTATATTTGAACATTTTGATTTCAATTCGCATAATTTTGTTTTCCATTAGGTGCAATCTGAATCTTGTAGTTAAAGTATTTCGATTTCAATTAGGAGTCTAATTTTGAATTGGCGTTGCAATTGAAGTAATTTAGTCATGAAATGGTCATTGCAGTAATTTAGTCTTTTGATGATTAGTTAAAGTGGTAGGTTTGTGAGACCCGGGATTTAGATTTAGTGTCCATTCTTTTAGAATAAGATTCTCTGTTTTTTATTAGCATGAAACTATATTAAATGGATTATGCTTTCATTGAGCATATTTTTAATTTTGTAATTGACTTCTCAACATTTCATAGTTAATAGGTCAATGTGGTTTCATTGTGGTTAGATTTTACTTGCATTGAAATTAATTTTGACTGATTTAAATTGAGATTAAAACTGTTTATTTCCATTTTGTACTTAACTGAGAAATAGGGATTTGATATTAACTTAGGTTATATGCTCTGATCCTGCATTACCTAAGCTTGCGCCTCTAAGTATTGTGAATCCAAATTGGTAATTTAATGTTGGAATTATTACACATATAATTCCCCAAAAAAATTTGGCATCATTGTCGGGGAGGTGCTAAAGGGATTAGAGCATAGTTTCTCTTAGAATTTTTTGTGTGAACTTATTTGTAAGGAAATCAGAGGGCGGAAATGACGGTAAGACATGAGTAAAGAGCCATGCATCCTCTTTTGTTGGGGTCACTCCAATGTTTGGCTATCTAATTACTTGAGGAGTTCAAGTTTGTTGAGTTTTATTGCAGTCAATTTTTATTCATTTAGATTAAAAAAAAGAATCAATCTCTTTATTTGTAAATAATTTTTTGGGTGCTGTAAGAACCCCCAGGTACTAATCTATGTACGGAGACAAGGATTTCTAAACTAGAAATCATGGTTCAAGGATAATTAAGAATTTGAGGGAGTTATCTCAAATCGTAGCAGCAGCTGGGGTCCTTGCCTCTCGGGAAGAGTAGATCTTAACAATAGTCAAGAAAAGTTTTACCTCTCCGAAAGTGATCGAAGAACCTAATTTCCATGAGCTGCAACCACATGAAGAGGTACATCCTTTGATAATCATGTTTTCATATCTTTATAGGAAACTGATCACTTATGGACAACATCTATTGGAGAGAAGCCCCTAAACCTAGAGATCAAAGAGGCCAAAGAAGAGGACATGCAACATTGTCCAAATGAAGAAATGGACCAAGACCACTATGATTGTATCGAGCATTGGTTCCAAAGTAGTACTCCAACAAGGCATCATTCTCTTCTTCACACTTTCTTAACAACATATAATCTGTGGCTACTAGTTTTATATGATCATGTACACTATAAAGTTTATATGTTAAATCTAATCATGAATATATCCTTGTGCCTGATTCTCACATGGCTTCACTAGAAGTTCTCTTTCACTTGAAGGAGGACATATTTTCTCTAATATAGTAGGAAAGTTAGTAAATAAATAAATAAAATAGTAAAGAGAAAAATAAGTAATTTTGTGAAAACCAGATTGTCTAGCAAAACTAGATAGGGACTTTGCTTGAAAACTAGGTAACTGGTGAGAAAGGTTCCCAATAAAGGTGTTGGGCACCAAATTAGGCTATCTTTCTGTTGCATTCCCATCACCCTTTTTGACCTTTTTTACACGGATTTACCCATGTTGACTATGCTAAATTCACGAGGTAAACACCCCTAACTTGTCTATTGGAATATTTTATTAATGAATTTAAGTCACAGTGTCTTACCTATTCACAGCACTAAAATGTATGTTTGACCACAACTTTTGGAGAACAGGAACCATGGCTTTAGCATCTCGCAATAGATCCAGGAATGACCAGCCATAAGGAGGTCGCGCAGCTAGAGTCACAGATCCCTAAACCATTCTTGGACCTCTTGTTGATCTTGTTTGTCTAGTGTTGGTGCCATTCCAACTAATGTATATTTATGAATATACGGTTACCATGTTTTGGGGAAATATGTTGTTCTCCCACATCGTGTACAAAGATAGATTGTTCCTATAAATGGGGATTCCCCCATCAATTTTTTAACTACCTATTTTATATTAATAAATTATCATCTTTTTTGTTCTAATCTTCGTTGTGATTAACGCAGCCTTGATCAGAGAGCTGGGCCTGCTCTTCTGATCATGTGTTGTGTCTTTTTGTATGCGTTATTTATTAGTTTATGTCGATGTTATAGTTATTTAACTTTTGTAATTGCTTTCTGGAGTTATATATTTAGCTTAATCTTATAGAAATGCTTTGAATCTTAATCGTGAACCCTTGGTTGGAACGGACTGTACTCTTGCCCTTGCATATACCTTGTGTGTTGAACCTAGATTTATAAATGAATGTCGAAATAGGGTGAATAAATCGTTCATACTTGGACACCAAGATTTTGCCACCATTTCCGGGGAGGCTAACAAGGTGCAAGAAAACAATTTGGACCAACCAGAGGGTCAATCTCTCATCCTGGGGAGAGAACGAGTTTTCTCACTCTGCTCCAGGTCCTGACTGTAGATGTTCTTTTTGCTTGTTTATTTTTGCTTTTCTGTTTGATTTTGGGCCACTCTCTTGTCTTGGAGAGGGAGGAGTCTTTTGCCGCCCTGCTCCAGGCCCTGAGTTAGACTTATTTATTTTAAACCATTGTGTGTTTTTTCGGGAAACCCTAGCTTTTACCCTATGGAGGGAAGAGTCTTTAGATACCCTACTTCAGATCTGGAAGTATTAGCTCTTGAGGTGTGTGTTTGTTTCTGAGTCTTGTCTTAGGGAGGGAGAAGTCCTTTGAAGCCCTGCTCTGGGTCCTAAACCCTAGATTCTTGTTTTTTTTAGTTGCCTTTCATTTTGTAAGTTCTTTCATCTTAGGGAAGGAATGGTCCTTTGACACCTTACTTCAAGATTGAAGCATTGTAGGTTAATACTAAGACCTTTCGTCATACCAACTTCTGTATGAACAAAGAACTAAATAAGAGGGGCAGAGGGAGAGCCTCGAAGAGGGGAGGACCAGATCTAGGAAGAAAGACCTATATCGAGCAAATCATAGAAAAGGATGAATTAGAAGCATCCTCTCGCGCATTCGTGAGACCAGGGGCACAAAGAGTGAAGTCCGAGGGACACTAAATAGACCAACCACTGTTGTTTACAACATTCGGTGATCCAACACAGGAGGTCCCTCTAGTAGTTGAAGAAACATCCAGTAGTACACCTGACCAGGGAAACCTTATGCTGGGAATAGAAGAATAAAAGGTTGCAACCAGGACATCGCTAGAGTCAGACCACTCCAAAAAATGAAAAGAGGTTGTAGATGCGGGATCAAGTCCTCAGGACATAGGAAAAGGGAACGAAGGAGTACTTGCATCACCAAGGGACGGGGGAGTGTTGCTAAAGCAACTCGAATCTGAGGGGTAACGAATCCTCAACCATCTTCAGAGCCTATTGAAATTCCTAGTGGTTATTGGAAGATATTTATGGCTCCAACAACCTCCACTATCGATTTTCCGATCGAGGATCTAGGAGTCGCTGCGCCCAAAAAGCCTATTCCATTAGCAGCCTTACTGAACTTTCATGAGTTTGTTTCAGAAGACACAAACACTTTTTATTTAAATTTGACATAGTGTGCCAGCGATATGACTACATGATGGATTCCCAAAAGTTAAAAATTTTTCCTTCTACATTAGAAGGAATGGCTCTGCCATGGTTCATGGGCCTTGGAGGAAGCTCTATTGTCACATGGGATGATATGCAGATAGCTTTTCTGGAAAAATACCAGGATTACTGTAAATCCTGAAATATCAAGGAGGAACTTTTCAAGTTCACTCAAAAAGAAGACGAGAGCTTTGAAGATTGTGTGGAACAATTCAAGTACACCTTATAGAGGTCAGGCCATTCTGACCTGGATAAGGAATTTTAAAATCTATCCTCCTTCGATCTTTCTGTGAGGACTCGATGGAACTATTGAACATTGTGGGAAAGGGAGACGTCTCTAAGGAAACCTTTGATGTTATCTACAAATATGTATCCAGTGCTCAAGGGGGCTTGCAAGAAATAGACAAGGGTTTCGCTCAGCAAAGGGGTCTGGCGGGGGAGTTATGAAGGCAGAAATCGGGAACCTGCTAGATAACCTGAGAACGAATATCCTCAGTGCTCTGTTAGCACAGATGGATACGTTGCAAGTAAAATAGAAGCAACTGGAATTGGACAAGACAATGGCAATATTCTAGCCGAATTGTAGAAAGGAGCATCCAAAAGGGGAGTGTCCATTAAACTCCATAGAGGAATGTGCAATCTATGAGCTAAATCATGCAACAGGTTCAAGCCCCTCCTTGCTAGGCCTAAATGTAGTATTTCAAGGGATAAGGGAAGACACAGAGCAATTGTACCTCATGGGGCCTGATCTGAATTTGAAACTACTTGAAAAATGTTTGCAAGGTATTTAATTCAGTAGTAAACATGTTTAAAACATTCCCATGTCTTGCAATAAAGAAACAATGAAGTTTTCATCTCTTCATGATCCATTTAAGCATAGCAGAATTATTTCCTTTGACTGTTTAACACATCAAAATGAATTTGTTCTACAAAATAAATCAACCACAGATGCAAAAGAAGTTGATAAAGTAGTTAACCCCTCCTAGGCTACATCTGCTGGGTCCAAGGCCCCCAAATGGGTCAGTCCTCGTTTTGATTAAATTCTAAAAATAAAATTACAGCTGAATATAAGTCTCTACAGGTGAAATAGACTACAAAATCGGATTCAGAACACATGAATCCTTCAAGATTGACTGCTGGTTCACCTCCAATGGATACTTGCAACCTGAAACAGTTCTCACAATACTGGGCCCTAGTGGCTCCTAGCACTTCCACAGCTCCAAAACCTATACAAATGACCTCTGATGGCTGAAATACCTGTGCAAATGGCTTCATAATGTCCAAAATACCCAAAATCAAAAAACAAATTTGTCCAAAACGGATTTTCCTAGCCCAAGTTATGGCTCATTAAAGTTTCTCCAGTCTGCCCCTAGAAAAACTCCAGTTAGCTAACTGTAGAAGGCCAATTAGGGCCGCCAAATATGGTGGGCCCGCCAATTTTGGCGCCCTCCGCCAAATGTGCCACCAACTAAACACTCAGTTTCTCTGTTAACTTCATGCATGTGACCAACAATCTCGAGCAAGTGGTTTTTATTGGAGTTTGTGCCGGCAGTTACGGTTTTAGAGCTCCTGGTTCCATGCGGAGGTCATGTGTATGGGTGTTAGCCCTTAGGGGCTGGCCTCCTTGGGGCCCCGCCAAAATGAAATTTAAACTTTATAATGGTTTTTCTCCGCCCCTTTGACAAGTACGCGCCCATGGTATAACGGTAAGTCATATGGTTGTTATATGAAAGGTTGGGGGTTCGAATCACCCCACGAACAAACTTTTGAACACGCCCATCCATCCTTGCTTACGTTAGCTTGGGCCCACGTGGCAGCCTCTGGGATTGCCACATGGCAGCCTCTGATTGGTCCGTTCCCACAGAATATTCCATGGAATATTTCAAGGAATATTCCATGGAATATTCCATTTTAATTTTTTTTTTTTAAATTCAAACAATTAAGGGTCATTGGGCGATTTTGGTTTTGCCATAACTTTCACATACGGTGACCATTTTTCAAACCGTTTGTGGCACCGGAATTGGGAGGATGATCTCTATCCAATCGTTTAGGTTCGAGCTAATTTAGAGCACTTTCAATTTTGAGCATTTTTCGACACTTGGGACAGGAGCCCCTGATCACGCCTCCCCATTGGGAAGCTTTTGGACCCCAAAATCCTTCAACTACCTGTTAAAGAGGTGATGGTACAGTGCCCTCACTCTGTCCACCTCCATCCACTTTGCCTTGTTCGGTTTGCTACCTTTGAGACCAACTCGAACATAATCTACATTGCCCCTCCTTGAAGTGCGTGTCCTTCTGTCAAGGATTGTATCTTCTTTTAGCTCATCTAAATATTCTGGCGAGAAATCTTCTATAGATGGCAACTGAACAACGCTTTCATGATCAGTGATCAAATGAGGTTCATACAAACGTAAGTTCTCCACATTAACAGCAGAATACATTTCCGTGTAGGAAGGCAAATCTAATTGGAAAGCATTATTTCCAACCTTCTTGAGGATTTTGAATGGACCATAATGAATAGGCTTCAGCTTTTTACCTTCTCCTTGCATTCTTTCCTTACCAATGTATAGCCATACCTCATCCCCTTCTTGAAACTTGTGATCGACTCTATGCTTGTCGTGTCTTTCCTGTACTTGCCTTGACTCTTCTCAAGCTGTTCTTGAATTTGTTGATGTATTTGCTGAATTCTTTCAATGAATGAACGAGCTTTGAACACCAATATGTCCGCCAATGGCGACATCTTTCTCAATAATGAAATCATGAGGCAATTTTGGCAAGTAACCAAAACAAGCTTCAAACGGTGAGGTGTTTGTGGAAGAGTGCTTGGCACGGTCGTAAGCATGATGTATGTAGTGAAAATGTTCATCCCAAAGCTTGGGATGCTTGCTGCAATATCCTCTCAAGAGGTGAACAATGGTTCTATTCACAACTTCAGTTTGTCCATCTGTTTGCAGATGGAAAGCAGTACTTTTCTTCAACTTTGTGTCCATCATCTCCCATAGATTGGACCAAAAATTCCCCACAAATCTGGAATCCCTGTCACTAATAATGGAAGTAGGAAAACCAAAGTGAATCCATACATGATGAAAAAATAATTCAGCAATTTGTTCAGCAGTTATAGTTTTCTTACAAGGCATAAGTATACACAATTTGCTGAAACGATCAACTACTACATATAAATAATCATGCTGCTTTCTAGATTTTGGCAAACCTCCTACAAAATCCATAGAGATGCTCTCCCATGGTCTAGAAGGTACCAACAAAGGAGTATACAAGCCAAGCTTCCTATTACTAGGCTTGCTGGTAGCACATAATGAACAACCTCTTATGAACCTGGAAACATAATCTACCATGCGAGGCCAATAGCAATACCTCTGTAGATGTGCAACTGTTTTGCTTACACCAAATGACCAGCAATAAGAGAACAATGAGCTTCTCTTTCAAAGATTCAAAAGATTTTTGCTACTTGCCTCCCCATTGGAAAGCACGCTTCACACTTGTCACTGCATGCATAGGAGTTGCTATAGAAGAGAAGTTAGAGATGAACTTCCTCCAATATTGAGCTGCACCCAAAAAACTTCTTACCTCTGTTATGGATTTGGGAGTAGGCCACTTCACGATAGCCTCAATCTTAGCAGGATCAATCCTCAAAGCACCTCCTCCTACTATGTGTCCAAAATAAACCAAAGAAGTCTTTCCAAATTGACACTTTGACATTTTAAGAATTAACTGATTCTTCTTCAACATCAAGTACTTTCCTAACATGCATGATTAAAAACAAAGTAATCAACCCTTCAAGTTAATCACACATACATGTTTAAGATACCAGGAAATCATCATGATCCCTATGCTCATGCATATCATTCTCATGCATGCAGTTCATCTTTCAACTTTCTCTTAAGTACAATCAAAAGTACAATATCCTTGATCACCTGTACATGTACTTTCAAAGCTGAAATGAATATAACCTTTGCTGCGATAGAGTGAGTCTCATACTCATCTTTTACCGTCATGGTGAAATTTTTGCAACAACATAAAAAAGCATGCATACATCCAAAGTTTGTATGTACCAAAAAGGAGTATGTCTTACTGTATCAAGAAGTCCATCCACTTCTTACCAAGCCACTTCAATGGCGATTTTTGTTGCAGCAGCAGTTCTTCATGTGAATCTTCCACATCGATAATGGAATCCGTAGATCCACTTGCGCCAACGTTTTTGTCCTCAAACTGCATGTGCTTTGGACGACTTGTTGGATGCAAGGTCCAACAATGAGAAACATGATGTCCCTTTTTTTGACAAAATTTGCAACTTTCAAGCACTTTCTGAGAAAGTTTTCTTTGCCTCATCTGCTTCATGTGTGCTTTCTTTCTCAACCAGCATCTTGAAGCAACATGGTTAAATCCACCACAAAATGTGCAACCAAACTTCCTCTTTTGCTGCATAGAATGTCCATCCTTTTTGTCTTTGAGAAACGATGAACTAGTAGAGGAGACAACTTTCCTTTTCAGACTTTCATCACTGTGTTTGTCTTGAAAATTGTTTACATTTGCATGCTCGCCATAAGCGACATGTTTACCCTCTACTTGCTGCAATGATGGCTTAAAACAATGGAAATCATTCTTAAAACAATTTTGGCATATATTCATTTGAGAACTTGGGATAAAGGTTCTTTTAAAATTTCCATCACATGCATTCAAAGATTTGAATTCTTCACCATTAAACTGTTCATATCCAAGACCAACATTCTTGGGTCGCTCCACAACTGAAATAGGTTCAACCATGCCTTGTGCATGCTTGCCCAAACCTTTGCCTTCTTGATAGCCCATCTTAAACATTAATTTGGACCCAATACCTCTTGTATGTTTCTCAAAAGAACCAACACACTTTTCAGTTGAGGGAATTGAAGACAAGTTTGAATGATTTACCTCATCCTCATGCATTTTCTTGGACAAAGCTTCTTGAGCTTGAAGGAGTTGTTTCTCCATGTCATGCAGTCTTTGGAGAATTATTTCCTTCTCATCCTTCATCGCCATCAATTGTGCATGAAGCTTAACACTTTCTCTTTGATCCTCAATGAGAATCTGCACCATGTCCTTCACCTTTAGGAACTCATTCTTCATGTCATCATTGAAGACTTTTGTGAAGGGGAAACCTTCACTTGTGGAAGAAATTGACATTATGTAAATGGTCAATTAAATAAAAGAAACTTCCGAATAAGAGTTCTCAAAGCTTTCAATCAAATGACAAGCTTTTCCAATTGTCAAACAAAAACCCCTTGTTATTCAAGCAACCTGGTAAGCTTCAACACTTGCAAGACAGTTAGGATATCTTTGCACAAAATCAATCAAAAGACAACTACACCAGAGATTGACTGAAAGAGCATTTATCTACTTTGCAATTGTATAACAAGAGCATTTCGAAGGCTTCCTGGCTCGTTTCAGGCTCTGTCTATAGCTTATTTGACTGATTTTGATACAAAGAAACAACAACATAGCTCTGATACCAACTTGATCTGAATTTGAAACTACTTGAAAAAGGTTTGCAAGGTATTCAATTCAGTATTAAACATGTTTAAAACATTCCCATGTCTTGCAGTAAAGAAACAAATGAAGTTTTCAGCTGTTCATAATCCATTCAAGCATAGCAGAAATATTTCCTTTGACTGTTTAACACATCAAAATGAATTTGTTCTACAAAATAAATCAACCACAGATGCAAAAAGAAGTTGATGAAGCAGTTCAGCCCTCCTGGGCTACGTCTGCTAGGTCCAAGGCTCCCAAATGGGTCAGCCCTCGTTTTGATTAAAGGCTCAAAATGGAATTACAGCTGAATAGAAGTCTCTACAGGTGAAATAGACTGTAAAATCAGATTCAGAACACATGAATCCTTCAGGATTGACTGCTGGTTCACCTCCAATGGATACCTGCAACCTGAAACAGTCCTCACAATACTGGGCCCTAGTGGCTCATAGAACTTCCACGGCTCCAAAACCTGTGTAAATGACCTCTGATGGCAAAAAGACCTGTGCCAATGGCTTCAGCACGTCCAAAATACCCAAAATCAAAAACAAATTCGTCCAAAACGGACTTTCCTAGCCAAAGTTATGGCCATTTAATGAAATTGCCAGTGTCCCCTAAAAAGACTCCAGCTAACTTTAGTGGAGCTCCGCCAAATCTGGATGCCCGCCAAATTTGGCGCCACCGCCAAAAGTTCCGCCATCTCCGCCTTAACCGCCGGCTCAATTTATGCATGTGACCACGTTGTAGTTGCTTGGCGGTTAGCATCGGACATCGTGCCTGGTTATATGCTGGGCCTTGGTTCTGGGCGCGTGGTCATATGGTGGGAGGGCTGGCCCTTAGGGGCTGGCCCCCAAACTTTTTTCTGCCGCCTGTAATTTACATTTTCAATAGAAAATGTACCACTTATTTTTCCAAACGTGCCTGGCGTGGCCTAACGGTAAGGCTTGTTCTTGGCATATGGTAGGTTGCGTGTTCAAATCACCAACCCACCAAACTTTTGAAACACATACGCCCAACTTTGCTGACGTCACCTTGGTGCCACGTGGCGGCCTCCGGGCTTGCCACGTGGCAGCCTCTGATTGGTCCGTCTCCACGGAATATTTTGTGGAATATTCCAAAGAATATTCCGTGGAATATTCCCTTTTTAATTTTTTTTGAAAATTCAAATTTTAAAGGTCATTGGGCAATTTTTGTTTTTGCCATAACTTTCACATACGGCGACCATTTTTCGAACTGTTTGCGGCGCCGGAATCGGGAGGACGAGCTCTATCCGGTTGTTTAGGTTTGAGCTAATTTTGAGCACTTTCAATTTTGAGCATTTTTTCGACACTTGGTCCTGAGCTCCTGATCATCAGCTGTTGGAAGAACGGCGTCCGGATGATGAATAATTCGCTCTGTCAACTTTGTAGTTCTACAACGTTCTCCAAAGCTCAAATGGTAAAATGGTAAAAATGATTTTTTCACCCCCCTATTTATGGTAAAAATTTCTAAATTAACCTTATAAAAGTGGGTTTTGTCACCTGTTAGTGTCAGTCTTTACAGCCTTCCTCCAATGATCAAATGTGCTCTTACATAGTGATTTGAAGTGTCAAGGTAAAATTTTGTCATTTCAGTGAGTCTTCAAGCAAAATTTGGTCACTAGGCATTAGGTCTAGGGTTTGCTTTCACTCCTTCTAAAGTTGTCCAAATGGCGGGCTATGTCATCATTCAGCTGAGTCTATCATCATTCATAGGGTTGTCATCATCATGTCAGTGTCTAATGAGTCATTTTACATCTTGTTCATGCTTAAGTTGTGCCTTGGCAAGTTCATTTCCCTCTCCTAGGGTTTTGAAGGCAATTTCTCTTGGGCGGACAAATCATCAGAAAAACTCATATCCTGATGTTCATACACCTTCCCCTATCCTTAAAGTACCATATCATACACTTCCCAACACTCAGGTTCCCCAAAATCCTCATTTTTGCACAAACCCTAGTTTCTAGCTACAACCTGGCAATTTTCTAGGTTGGGCCTGTGTGTCGCCCTTTTGGACCCCTTCCCCTCACTCAATCTCTGAGATTCCACTTTCCCCTACTGCCTAACATCCCTCCCCACCCCCAAAAATTTCCCCAAGAATTTAGAAGCCCCCTATCCCCTTCATTTCGCTTCATTTCAATCGAATTCCTTGTTTCACACATCAGGGCAAGTTTCACTCAAATGATGTTTCAGAGATGTCAGAGATGAATTTTGGGAAACTGAGAGAGGTTTTTGTCAAAAACATGCCAAGGAAGAAAAACCTCCTTCACTTTTTACACAGGTGTCATGGTTTGAGATAAATGTCAAGAATACCGTTGCCTCAGGAGAATCAAAGGCACCTCTGAAGTGACCCTGGGCAAATCAAGTTTTCTCCTAGCTTGGTTGGCCAAATGACTTTATTGATGGGTAAAATGATAACTAGACACAAATAGCTTTCGAATGAGCTATCATGAGCTCAATTTGGGGTTGAGGAAGGCATTCACAAGTTGACTGCAACAACACTCTTCCTTGAGGCAGCTTCATTGGGCACTTTTTGACCAGTCTTGGGAGATTTGATTTTTGACAAGACAAATCAACTCCAAATTGAAAAATTCTGGTTGGGTTGGAAAGTAGACTCAAATACCTTTCCAACGAGCTATCCTACACCTAATTCTGACACCAGGAAGGCCTCCAAACGCCTCCTGCAAAAGCGCGGTCATTTCACAAGTGTGCGCGAATTTCTGGGCAGTGCGCGGCTCTGAGAGGAGTTTTTTGCTGAAGGAAAATACACAGGCGCGGATTTCTGGGTGGTGCGCGGATTTTTGGGCAATTTACACAAAAACTCACCCAAACAGTAAACTTTCTTCCAAGTTCACTCAAATTTGCCAAGGTATGATAATGTCATGGATGGATAGCATGTTTATGGTCATTTTTACCATGAGAAATTATGAAGAAATAGGTTAAATGGTTGATGTCTTTGCAAGCATATGTTATGACAGTTTGTTTGTTTTTCAAGGCAATTTTTCCTTATGTCCCTCCTTTCATTTTCCCATGATAATCACATATGTTAATATGTCATATTTATCGATCTCATTTGCAAATTAACCATACAAACCCTACCTCTAAATCCTATCAAACCCTAGTTCTTTCTAACCATATAAATCCTAACTTTTCCCCATGCTACACGCTCAAACCCTACACCATTACACACAGCAAATTATATATGTAAATTGCACAGCAAAAGAATGAAAACAAATATAGTAAAAAGAAAAGAAAGTGATGACAAGGCATGCAAACAAGAATTGTAAAAAAAATAAGAGGAAGAGAACCTCATGTTGCAGCAGAAGCTCCAAATGGCCCAATGGACCAACACTTATCTAGAACAGTGCACCAAACAATTAGAAGATGAAAAGGAGCTTGATGAGCTATGGAGCATCTGTAGTGATCGAATTTTGAACCGTAG
>APFE031070038.1:3579-24426 GCA_000404065.3 Pinus taeda
ATTATTATTTTTGTATTATTTTTATTAGTTCTTATTATTTATTATTGATTATTAAGGGAGGGATGTTAGACACCCAATCGAAGACCAATGATGAAAGTTTGTCGTCAGGTGTGAAGAACTTGCCATTGAGGCATGCAAGCTCCAAGGTACCGAAAGAGATCTCTAGATCAACCTCCTGGATAATGAGCTGGTGTCAACAGGAGGTGATTCGTCGCAGGAGGGCCATAAGTTTTACCCGATCAATGATGCGAGATAAGGAGCAAGTGGTAGATGGTGAAACATGGCATTAGAGGAGGTAAGGGTACAAATTGCAGAAGGATTATACTCTTGAACATATCGACGACACAACTCCGGAAAGTGGCAACATTTTGGTACCAAGGGATTAGAGGTCTGACAGAGACAACATGGATCAGATGGAATGAGGCAAAATGGCAACCCAAAAATCTCGGAAAGCCATTGACAATGTGAGGATATCCCAACCTGACGAGAAGCAAAAGTGTCGATGTTCAAGAGTGACTAGCTGCTGGAGGTAACCAATGACGACTTCCAAATTTTTCCCCACCATTGCTGGTGAGTACTCCAATTATTTTTGAAAAACAAGCTTGAAGGGGATAACATATGCTTTTGATATAAAATCGACCTTTGGACAAATCCAACTTAGTAATAGTTTAACGAGCCCTAGGGAGGAAAAGCTTGAGTCTCATCATAGTGACGAGTCCATTGTCACCAGGGTTTAACAAGTCCGACATAGGTAAAACTCAGATTCTTTTTCATGTTTAGAGAGTTTGAAAAAGACACGAAAAAGAAAACTCCAGGGGGTTCCTTTTTTGTAAATTTGTGTCCCTCGAGGCTGAAAAAGTAGAAAACAATACTCGAGAGAATCGCTTGACCATTACAATCAAGGAGTACTTTTAGTAATTAGTGTTCCTGATCTGAAAAAGTAAAAAAGGGATTGGAGACACGACGTTTCATAACCAAAACCGAACATGAAACGACAAAAGCCTGACCATCTTTTCACGTTTATACGGTCAGAAAAGAGCTGAAAGCAGACCTCCATTTTTATTCTCTTTAATGAGTCAAAAAGGGAAAAATACTTGGAAATATTTTCATCTTTTACGAGTCAAAAAAGAGCTTAAAGGTGGCTCGTCCTAGAGGAACGAGTGGTATAAAGGGTAGCAACAGGTTCCGACATGGTGGAACTGCTCAAAACATGTAATGGTCAAGAGGCTGGCTAATAAAACCACTCATCACTGCGGTCCCTCAAGAAAGGAAAAAAACAACCAAGTGAAAGCATATGATCAGCCAAAGAGAAAGCGATGATGGAACGAAACAACAAAGGCTCATCTAGCGGAATTTAGCGGATAAAAACGACAATCACAAGTTGTAAATTGGGTATGGGTTCATTTTTACACAAGCTTGAACCGTGGAGAACTTTGTTTGGATTCGGTTTCATGTTTACACAAGCTTGAAATGAAAAAATATGCTTGTTATAAGTTCGTATGCCCCCAACATAATGACACAAATCGAGGTACATGTCCCCCAAGCTTCATTGCATTCAACGAGGTGGATGGAATGAAGGTTCACTTTCGAGATCTGGGAAGACTCGACTCAAACTTTATGAGATCTTAATCAAAGACTCGATTTGGAAAAGGGAATTGTTTCATTTTTTAATGAGGTTGACACAGTAAAAGAACTATCCTCAAGACATTTGTTTCATTTTTTAACGAGGTTGACACAAGATCAAACCATCCTCGGAACTCCTTGTTTCATTTTTTAACGAGGTCGACACATGAAAAGAACTCTCTTCATGCCCTTGCTTCATTTTTTAACGAGGTCGACACAAGATCAAAACTATCCTTGGGACTCCTTGTTTCATTTTTTAACAAGGTTGACACAAGAAAAGAACTCTCCTTAGGACATCTTGATTCATGGGTCGCACGAAAACATGACTCCCAAGAGATCTTCACTAGATGGAAGAACTACGCTTTGGGAGGAACACATGTCATTAGACACCAACGACAGATTGGGTTCCAATGCCCCCAATACATGATGTACGAGACCATTTGCATAATCATTAGCAGAGGTGGAGACGGAACGGGTAGCCACATAATTTACCTCTGGCAAGGAAGGTGCTGCTTGCGGATAAGAATCGATGGGGGATGATGGTGGTACAGGAGGCACCGGGTGACTAAAGAACGACAATTGATCGATAGTCACCATTCCTCCATCATGCGGAAAACAAACCATATGGAAAAGTGAAGAAATAAGAGCTCCCATGGCATAAATATAATCACAGCCAAGGAGAAGACTGAAATCTAAAGCACCTTGGACAACCATCACGTCTATATAGACGGTTTTTCCTCCCATAGTAATACGGAACTTCGAAAGGATCCCTAAAGGTTGACTAGTTCCTCCGTCAAATGCCAATAGATTCTGAGTGACTGGCACAAGCTGTGGGGAGCCCAAAGCTTGCAAAGTAGTGAAAGGCACGAGGCTAACTGATGCACCTTCATCCAAGACAGTGCTAGGTACTGCCTTATTATAGGCATGTACTATAATCTGGAAGGGCACATAGGAAGGAAGGTTGAAATTTGTCAAATGACTGCAATCGAAGGAAACGACTGAACTACTTGGTGGGGGCACCGTGGGAGTGCCTCCCTGCTCTAAAGGAATCGAAGAAGGACTCTCTTGATCAGCTGGGATAGGAGGGTCATTGTCGGACTTAGGAGAATCTGACGAGACTAGAAGAACGTGAGCAGTATGATCATAATTTTCTTCGGGAACAGAGTGGACCACTCGTGGTGAATCCAAGTCAAAAATCTTTTTGACCAATGGTTGGTTAGGAACAGACTGAGGACAACCATGTTCAGGAAAAGGAGGATGGACAAGAGAAGAATCTGAGTTAATCTCTTTGTCAACCGGGAGAGGGTCTGAAGAGAGCTTCTGATAACCACCGGGAAGTCGGGGTGAAGAAGCTTTAAGACTTTCCAAAATGGTGGAAGCTTTATTCATGAGTGGACAAAGGTGAAGGGGATGGTTGCCTTCACACAGTCTACAGGGGAATCGAATCTTCCCTTTCTTCTTACCACTACCAGTTGATAGGGTAGCATCAGCATGAGCTTCAGAGGACGACGAGGGATGAGTCAGATCGTGAGACCAAACTTCTAAGATCTTGGGAATGCCAGGACAATCATGAAGAAGATGGTCGCTCTTGCACAACTTACAAGGAAACTTAACCTTCCGCGGAGGAGCATAAGGTGTTTCGACCTGCGATGTACTCGGAGCAATAGTTGCACCGATGACCTCACGCTTATCAGGCATCTTCTTCTTCATCTTCTTCTTAGTCTCCTGGTTACTAGATGTGGAATGTTCACCAGGCGAAGTAGGAGATGAAGATGAAGAAACAGGGGAAGAAGGCGCAGGCTCAACCTTGGAATCATCATATCGTGATTCAGACGAAGGAGACGGTGGAACAAGAGTCATGAAACTCGGGACCACTAAGGTTGAAAACAACCAAACGGGCAAACAAATGGTTTACCCAGGCAAAGACAATGTTGCCATGTACGGAGCACTAACATTTCCAAAAGGTGGAAACGGACCAGGATTTCCATCTGGGGGAAGACCTTGACCAATAGACTCAGGGACGGTTGCCATTAGGAATGAGCCTGAAATACACTCGTAATGTAATTAAGAAATTTAATTGTTACTAGGAATATTTCGAGAGAACCGCTTGTGAAGTAGGAAAGTGTTCCCAACTTGTGAAGTAGGAAAGATCATAGCAATGGTGAATGTTTTTATAGGAGGAGGAGCCTCCATGAAATGAGGGAGAGAGAGCTTATTGTCAAGGGAGGTTTCATAAAAGGTGGAACTACCATCCCAAAGGAGGAAAGGCGAATCAATCTGAAGCAACAACCAGCTCTAGAATCACCCAGAAGGTTGATTGTTTGAACTAATTCGCCTAATCTGGATCGTCGCTAGTCATGAACTAGGGCTTAGCGACGACATCGCAAGGGAGCAATGCATTCAGACCAATCGTCGCAATAAGCATCTAGAAGACTTGCACTGAGCCCTAAAATTTGACTGTCGCAGGAAACACGTGTACAACTGCGATGACGTCTTAACGATATAGTTCATGACAAGGAACCATCCCAAATTTTAAGCGTTTACTAGTGACGATGTACAAACTTAGGAAAAAAGGGTCAATCTTCAGCATTAGAGATCAATTGTTTAATCTTCTTGCATGAGTGGGAAGATATAGACATGTTTATCTGATGTGTGACACAGCGGAGGGATTGAGATGAGGTCAGTGACAAATTACTGTGTAACACACCTTGAATGCATTCTCCAATGACTTAGGTTCCCAAAGACGAACCTCATGTTAGATGTTATCATTTAAAGTCCCTATGAATCAATTAGATGCTCTTTTGGAATATTAGTTACTTTAATATTCAATCTTTGGAAGTCCTCAATGTGCTCTCCCACTGAACCCTTTTGTTTAAGATTTATCATTTGGCTAAAGAAGGTATTTCTCTTGGTATCTTCATAATGTGCTATCAATTCCTCTCTAAAAATTGTCCAAGTGACTAGTGCTTTACGAGAACAAAGCCATCAATACCATACAAATAGATTAGGTTCTAAATATAAAGATACAATCCATACCTTTTGTGTGTGTTGCACATCATGTAGATCAAAGAACTGCTCCATATATAGTATCCATGTTACCAGATCATTTCCATCAAACTCCATATCGATGTTTGGAATGTAGAGGGTCTTAAACCCAACGTTGGAGTCTCTAAAATCATAGTTCATATTCTTTTTGTCCTCATCCTGATTTTCATGGAATACATTGTCAGCACTACGAAGCATTTCTTGTAACAACTTTGTCAAAACTTCCATGTCTTCTTTTAAACCATTCTTCAAACCTTCCTTCAAACTTTCTATGTTTGCTTTTAAATGTTTCTTCAAACCATTCATCCTAGCTTCCATGTCTACTTTTAAAGCATCATTCAAACCTTCTATGTTTGCTTTTTAACCATTCTGCAAACCATCCATCTTAGCTTCCATGTATGCTTTTAAAGCATCCTTCAAATCTTCCATGGTTGCTTTTAAACCATCCTTCAAACCTTCCACGGCTGCTTTCAAACCATTCTTCAAACCATCCAACTTAGCTTCCATTTCATTTTTAGTTACTCTTTGCGAGAGTGAAATTTGTTGCACTTGGTCACGTAATTTTGATATATCAGGTCGCATTTCTTCCTCTTCTTCATGCATCATAGTAGAGCTTTCTGGTTTCTTACTGGGAGTATCCATTTTATGTTGCAAGGAATATTAGAACCAAATAATGATATCTATGCTTTACTATTCCTTTTGAATCACTTAAAACTGATTTTTCAAACAAAAGTTATGCAAATTTAAAAAATACACACCCTTTTTTTCTTTTCTTTTTGGAGCTTGACCTTGAAACTATTGTATCTTTGTAATGTTGGCCTCCCTGTTAGAAAATTGAATAGCAATCATTTTAATTTTACTTTTCCTTACATGACATATATTGTGATATTATGTTCTTCTTCTTATGTTCTTATCATCAAATAAACGCCAAAATAATGAAAATCGTAACCATACAAAGAGGAACACAAGATATAGGCTACAAGCCAAGGGAAAATCCATCCAAGGAAAAACCCATAAATAACTTCTTTTCTTATAGAATCAATTCAAAGGAGACTTCTAAGACCAAAATCTAGACCAGGCCCACCACTAAGAACCAAGTCAACCAGCCAATCTTTCTTCTTCAATGCAAGACCAAGTCTCCAAGGGCAACAAAACAAGATCTCTTCAAGATGAGGGCTCACCAAGGCAACCTGCGACACCTCTTGCAATTTTGGACCTGAGGTAACCCTAGGATACTCACACGTGTGACTAGTATAAGGCATATTTCAGACTTCAAAACTTTTCTAGGGCTTCTTCCTTTCTTCGCTAACCTTCTCCTTGTTTTTCTAGAACTTTCACACTCCTTTCCAATTGCAAATCGAAATCAAAGATGTATGCTTGATGATTCTTGCAATAGGTTGAAGATCCATCTTTATATAACCTTTCTAAGAGGCTCTGTTAGCCCTCCCTAGGCCAAATTTTCCTTGGTTGTCCGACTTGGTCTTGGGAGCCTTCTAGATTTGTAAATTCAAAATAAATTTTCTTTCCTCGATACAAATGCGTGAATGGGACTTTTATGTAAACCCTAGGAGAATTCAGTGGATGCTAGACCTAATGAGAAATGACTTGAGCATGAAACATTTTCTTAAAAATAATTTTATTTTTCTTCTTTTTACAATAAGTGTACAATGACATATAAAGACAATATGAAGACCAAGCCTAATCACATACTTCAACACTCCCTCTTGACTCCGTAAGTATTCATACAATTGCTACAAGGATATTCTCAAATTGAAATGTCCTAAGAGTATCAACGTATATAATGTTAGAGATCTTGATCCCATTAGGTTGACTACCAAGTAATGAACCCATCAAGGGATTTAGGTATCATCTAGGATACTTGCCAAGGTACCAACTCCATAGGGATTCATGTGTCATCTAGGCTACCTACCAAGACATCAACTCAATAAGGATCTAGGTGTAATCTAGGTTACCTGCCAAGACATCAAATGAATAGGGATCCAAGTGTCATTTAGGCCACTTGCCAATACACCAACTCAACACAGATCCAGGTGTCATCTAGGCTAGCTGCCAAGACTAACTCCACACAGATCCAGGTGTCATCTAGGCTACTTTCCAAGATACCAAATCAACACAGATCCAGGTGTCATCTAGGCTACCTACCAAGACACTAACTTAACACAGATCCAAGTGTCATCGAGGCTACCTGCCAAGACACCAACATGGATCTGGGTACCATCTAGGCTACTTGCCAAGGTACCAACCCTAACAAGGATTTAGGTATCATCTAGGCTATTTGCCAAGATACCAGTATAGAGTTTATCTAAAGCTCCTTTTGTTCAATAGCTTCGAGTCCTGCTACCTTTTGTGCCATATGTTTACTGCCACATGTTCTTCAATGATAATGTCATGCACTCAATTATTTTGTCTTCTACATCCCAACAATATGTCCTTTCAGGTAGAAAAATCATGTCCTATTAATATCAGTTCAATAATTACCAAGTCAATACAATGGCCTCTACTGCTAATTGCCTCTTTGGAGGTCAAAGATTTCTCAACTTCACATTGATCTAAAGATATTTAGTATGCATATATCAGTCATCATATATTGGTTCTATTGAACTAATTCTAGTTTAGATCCTTAATCTACTAAACTAACTCTTAAATGTCCTCTAAGTCCACTTCTAACTTCAGTTAATCCCTAAGAATCCTCTCTAGTTCCTTGAATCATGAAACTATCTTAAGAGTTATAATTGACTTCTAACTCTCTCGTCATTATTAACCAATCATGTTCTCCTTTATTCGAGAGAATTTACAAAATATCTCACATTATCTAATTAATTCCTATCCTACTCACTCAAAAGCCTAAATATTACATTAATTTAACACTTAGGAATCCAACTTCCTTAAAACACATGACCTCCCTATGTTTACTAAAATAAAATGATTTTCTCTTGGGTTGAATGCTCTTGCATCATTATTACTAATAATTTCTTAGTCTATGTTGCAAGGTTTCTACTACTGGTAAAATTCAATTTAGTATATGAGCATGCTTTTCTATGTTTTAGTAATTTTAAATTGGCGGGAATATATTTAGAGTGAAAAAGAAAAGAATATTTTGAGTGATTTGGAACAAGGAAATACTTTTTCAAGGGAATTTTCCAAAGAAGGTAAACCTCCATAAACTTGGACATTTCCCATGTCATTTGGAAAGATCTTGTCTTCATGAGTTTTATTGCTAACAACTTTAAGAGCAACTACTCCAAAGCTACAAATGTCTACTTTTTTAGTAAGGTGAAAACACAAATCATATTATGGAGCTAGATTTTAAGCAACAACATATTATTAAACAATAGACGGGTGTATGATGACTCTCATTATTGTTATATGGAAGAATGTGATATAAGATCCAATATAAGAATTGCAAACTAGAAAATGCACCTAATTGGAACTATATTCTATATAAAGGATCTTTGTTGGGCACCAAAAGCAGTCCTCATGCTCATTTCCTCTAAGATTATGTGTATTATTTATTAGCTGACATATAGTGCACGTAGGGAAATGAAAAACAATGTTTTCCCTATGGATCTAAGTGAACATAAATTTGCTTCTCTATACTCAGACAATGTTAACTCAAACCGGAAATAGTTAAAGGATTTTAGTGCATATTTGAGGTGCTTTATGACATATCTAAATTTATTTATGGCAAGGAAAGTTTGAATTTTATCTTTAGATTACATAGGGATTGTTCCAACAACTTACCTTTATCTCATGAAACTAGAGTTGGTATCAAAGAGGAAGCATCACAACATAATCAAGACAATGGACTGCCAAAAGGGACCGCACAATACTTAGTGGAATAGATAGGGGTTTCATCAATAGTTCTAGATGGCATTGAATAATTACACACTGTTGTTGGAACTAATAGTGGCAATAGAGGAATTTCCAAATATTGAGACCATATAGAGATTGTGTTGAACTCTAACTAGCATTTGCATATATCCAAGTAGCTCAATGCCTATTCTAATGTGAAAATGTTATAGAGGATGGGTATCACTATGATGATTTTTCTATTAGCTTCCCCATTATAAATGATACTACACACCTTCAAAACAACAATGTAGGTGGGGTGATGAATTCATTATCTAATTAGATACAAATATGCTACAAATATCATATTTTGTAGTATGAATCTCCTCTTCATTATGATATAGATGATGAAGGCTACAATAACATAGAGCACTACATAAACTGTATCATGCAATATTTTATTAATGCTGAAAGATTGAACCACTTTCAAGAACTTGTCGAGCAAAATGCAACAAGTGGGATTCATGATAAAAATAAACACAATGATGCTTAATTCATTTTGCAAATTTGGGAATGTTTCTGAGGTTTGAAGGATATATCATGATATGAAAGCTATATTTTATCATCCAAATATGCCACTTTACAGAAAAATATTATTTTTGTTTCCAAAAGAGGGTTGGTCAGAGATAATAAATTGACTATCAAGGAAATGAATTGTTTGTCAAGGAAACAAAAGTAACAGGTTTTCAAGCTTGATGTCAGCATCTACAACTCAATCTTAGGTTATTATAGTGACACAAGGAGTTAAAAGAAAGTGATTGAACTATATTAGGGCATGCAAGCAACTGGAGTTTCTCCTAATAATAATATTTAAAACATTTTACTCGCTATGTAAAATAGGCATTTGAAGAATGAATAAGTTGTTACGATTTTGAGAGAAATTAACAGTTTTGGTTATGGACCCACATTAAATTCATACAAAGAATTACTTTCTACATGTTTCATACTACAATTATGTGAAGATACCAAAAATATCTTCAAAAAGATGGAAATTAGTTCTTACAAATTAGGTAGAATAACATATAATATTATGATGAAGGCATACAAACACACAAATGAATATAAAAAGGTAGAAAATCCTTTATATAAGATGAAAAAAATCATTCATTGAACCTACTCTTGCAACAATACACATTATTATGGATTCATACAGAAAGGGAGAAGAGCCTGTGAGGGAAAAAAGCATTTAGGGATTTACAAGGTGCTGGTTTGAATTTGGGAACTACACATTACACTTATTTGATTGATGCATATCTTAAAACTGGTGCTTATGCCATGGGAATCAAGATTTTGATAAAGATGAAGAAATATTATTTTGAACTTGAGTATAGGACATGGACATGTGTTATTGAATTCACTTCTCTTTGTTTTAGGAATGGTCTAAACTTAGGGGACCTATCGATGGTTTTATGTTCACTGGAATCAAAGGCATGGAAGATATCATCAACTAAGCTATCAAATGCTCTCAATAGAAGAATGATTTCTCTAAAAGAAGAGAATTTAAGTATACCATTGGTGGCAATCCAGGCAGTGTCCTTTGGGACACTCCAATTCAACTTGGAAAACATGAACCCTCCTAGGGTTCGAATGGATTATTTCACTGCCTTCTCCAATTATGGAAACAATGGTTAAGCCTAAGCTTCGTCATATTCATTGTATTCCTCCCAGTGATGGTAATATTATGGATGGAGATTTGGGCATGTTTTTTGAACTCTAGCTGGAAATACATCTTCGCCATCGTTGGAGGATGTTTTGGGGAGGAATAAGCCTCCACCATTTAGAAAAATGGTTTTGATGGAAACCCTATGGAAACATGGGTATCATTCCTATATATGGCATTAAATTATGTCTACCTCTTTCACTCTTATTCCTTCTTACACTTGACTTCACAATGATTAGTTCACAATCCTTCACTACTACTAGTGAGAGTAAGAAGTCCACCATCAGGTTGATATGAAGAACACTTTGAAAGCCCTTTTAAATTGGATCGTTGGAATACAATTAACAAGAAAAGGGAAAGGGAACATCGCCTACCAGAACGCTGATATTCCACAACGGGAAAAGGAACACCATATAAAAAGTTTTGATTTTTAATTTGAATTTAAAAATCTATATATTTCATATATTTATATATATATATTATATAATTATATATATATATATATATATATAATAGTGTAATGTTTATGGTATTTTATAGTGTAATGTTAAGATGTTATATATTTCATAAATATAGTGTAATAGATATAATGTAATGTTTATGGTATTATATATATTAAAGATAAAATGTAATGTTTATTCTATTTTGATGGGTAATTGACTTGGAAAAATGTCAGATACTCAACAAGCATTCAATTATTGTTGGATATATGACTAAAGTATCATGAGATATATGATGATATAGAATAAAAAAAAATGCAAGTAAAATCTTAGAGTACGACTCAACTGTCAGAGTACGACATCAAATTTTCACCCATATGTACTTGAAAATATTAATAGGTGTCAAATATATATACATGGCTTGAAATATAATCACCCATATACCTAACTAGTCATCCTTGAGATCAATCACCCCATTATGCATGTGCATCACTAGCTACAAATCCATATACAACTCTATGGGTTTAAATTTTCCCAGTAATGTGGGTGCATGTAAATGCCTTTTCGAATACCTCAGTCTGGAATTTTGGTTGAGGGCTTATATGCACAAATTGTTGGTATTGAGTTCTTATTTAATTTAAGAATTCATAGAAATGTTAATTGGACCTTTTTTCTCTGGTGGGATAGATGGAGTATTAATGCAAATGTGTACTTTACATCATCTAACATATATTAAGTATGCTTCACATATATGAAGATATATTCTAATATGTGAAACATCTAATGTTTGGGTAATATCAAAATCCACATAGGATTCAAAACAATTTCATAAGAGTCTAGTACTGTGATGTTTATAATGTACATTCAAACTAGATAAACACCTTGATATCCACGTTAAAAACTAGTATCCTAAGTTCAATGGATATGACCCTGATAATAAAAAATGTATATATGCATGAAAATTTAAGTCTTGAACTAAAGGAAATGTGTTTTCTACTAATTAACCAACACTTCTCCTTGAAGGTATTATTCATAATGTATTTGAACTAGTTGTAAGACCACTCCTATTTTGGATAATTTGTTAGCCTTTGAATTAAATTCTCTGTGAATGTGATCAAAGGATATAAATCTAAAGAGTCTAATAAAATCCATAACTCTAATCATCCAATAATCCAATAAAGAAGTGTTTAAGGAAGAATAACCTTTCAACCAATCTATAATATAAGTCTTTGAATCCACTATCACTTGTAAGTTTAGATTGTTGAAGTGACACAATTAAAATGACTAACATAAATGGTTGATTCATATTATTGTAGTACTTGTTAGCTAGTCATATTTTTGTTCATTCATGTTAGTAATTTTTAGTTGTGCTAGTTATTAGCTAGTCATATATTTTAACCCGTGATTGAATTAGTCATTTTTAGTTGGGTCACTTAAGATTGTTCATTTTTGGTAGTATTCAACTTGGAAAAGTTGCGGCGACTAATGCTTTTAGTCACCTAGTCACTAATTTATCATTTTCTACTAGTGCATGGGAATATAATGAAGAACTTTGCAAGGCACATTTTTTGTTACTTTATAAATATGATATTTACTCGCATCAAATTTAGGGAATTTGTCTTTCGACGCATTTTATTTATAATAAAAGAAATCATCATTAGGGCATGCATGAATATCTTGATACTTCATTCCCATATCTTTCACAATGGCATGTAAATATCAGTATGTACGGAGTAAAACATTTGACATTGGTAACATAAATTGACCTAATAATCTACAACATAAAAGAAAAAGTAGTACTAGTTAGTGTACTAAACAATATTAATCGTACATATTGCATTCAAATGTTACAAATTAATTAAATGGTGATCAACGTACTAACATAAAAAAAAGAAAGAAAAAATAATTCCTTTATGATGTATATAGTACTAAATGTTACAAAATATATTACATACCTTAGGAGTTGTGTCACACATGTGTTTGAAAAACCATTCACCATCTTTAAGTTGACCAACAACAATACCATAGAGAGAAGAGATGTTTTTTAGCCTTCATAAAGAGGTTTCATTCCCTCTCACGTAAAAGTATATAAAAAGCACGGTCATCATACTAGTTTCCATCATCATACATTCCAACATTATTATATGTCTCCTGGATCAATCTATTTGTCTCATATTCTTCAACTATGTTATCAACATCATTATCTTCTTCCATATGATAATTATCTTGATCCTCAATATAATTGCTCCATGTTCTTGAACATGCGCTTGTACTACAACCACCTCTTCCTCATCAAGAAATGACCCATGGGGCCCATCCTATACAATTACAATCAATGAAGTAATATTAGTATATATTTCAAATATTTAAACATTGATATAACAATCGTTTACAAATATAATATATAAGGAAAACAAATAAAATAAAGACAAAGAGAAAGACAACTTAGGTGAGACCATGAAACAAAGAAAACAAATCAATGATGTGTTGGGTATGGAGCCTAGTTATCTTGCTGATTTAGAGGTCTTGTTTCAGCTGGGTGTATACCCCAGGAAAAAAAATGCACCCCTAAGCTAGCGAGGGTAGTGCCCCCTAAGCTAAAAATAGATGAAAAATTGCATTGTAAAATATTGTAATTTCTTAGTCAATCTAGGCCATTCATTAGGAAGATGATATGATGGTAGAAGTTATGTTAATTTAGGGCTTTTTCCCTAGAAGTAAACCCTTAGTTTATATGAGGGAATTGTATTGCGGATGTGTATTATTATTATGATCAAGAAAGAGAGGGGAGACTGTGTGAGAGTGAAGAGAAAATTACATCGAATTTTTTGTAGGTTTTATCTCTTCATTTTGGTGGATAATATAAAAATAAGAACTAGATTTTTCTCCGTGGACGTAGAAAAAACAAGGTGAACCACGTATATCAGTGCCTCTCTTGTTTTATGTGTTTCTGTGTTTTTGTTTCTGCAATATTGCATGTCTTTCATTGTTCCATTAATTAATTTCTAACATGATGATGCTTATGCAATTTTTCAAGACCTTAAGAATATGTTGAAAAATTCTAAGAAAGATGTTACTTTTCTTGGCATGTAGGAAGTGAGACATTTTCTAAGATATATAGTCACAACCATAATAATGAACATATTGATCTTATTTTGCATTCATCATTATAATTTCATATTATTTCTTAAGTTCACTTACAAACCATAAGTTTTAAGAGGATGGGTGAGAAACCATGAGCTTGGGTGAGAGAAAGAAAAAAAATTACAATAAATCAATGTGATCATGAATCTTGTGTATGAATTTAGCAAGATTCTTAAGATTATGTTGGTTTTTTTTAGGAATAATGAACATGTGTGAGTTGTAGGAATGTGTCTGGCACATATTATAATGATATGTAAGAGTGCTTAATGTAGATAAGTGCATCATAAATAACTATAGTGATGTGAAAAGGTGAGACACATATAGGGGTGAACATACTTAAAAGAAACACTTGTGACTGTAAGAAGACATGAAAATGAAACTTGCACATTTGAACGACCTTGAAAGTGACACATGCCAAAGTGAAGATAACATGAAAACACCAGTTATTAAAGTGAAATCAAGCCAAAACGATAGTAGAGAATGTGAAAGGGACACTTGTGAAAGCAAATTAAAGTGTACAAAAGACAACAGTTGAGAAAAATCAGTAAAATAGAAGTACAAATGCAACGAAAGTGAGGGAAAATGTCAAAAAAGGTGTGCACTAACTATTGACATGAGTTGAACATGACACATGCACTGTATTGCTATGCTTGTTTAAGATTGCATAAAGAAAGTGTTCTTTTATCATTAGGAAAGTGGTAAGGAAAATCCCAATAAAGACATTGTTTATAGGAAACCCTTTCTTGCTAAGGCACAACGTCAAATATTTCTCCTTATAGACAAAATGGGGTATTATTTCTTTTTGACTAGTTTCATATGACCAAAATGGAATGTTCTACCTTAAATGAATGATAATAAGTAAGATAAATTTAGAAAAAATAACCATTGATGAGTTATCAAAAATTCCATTAGTCTATACTTAAAGCCCTAACCCCTAAACCCTTAAAAAATAACCCCCTATCCCTAAGCCCATAAAAAAAATTAACCCCTAAGTCAATCTAACCTTTTAGTTGATCCTAACAAAAATAATTAAATACTATTTCTAGTCCACATCAAGATGACAACATAGGTCAAACACCTCCCAAAAGAATATTATAAAATACATTTACAATAGGAAGACTATATAATTTACAATACAAAGACATACAGTCTAAAATACAATATACATATAAACACTTACAAATTTTTTTACAATACAAAGACATAATGAATAACTTACTAATGGATGATATTCATGTCCACCTTCAGTGTGTCCATAATCTCTACAATGCTTTTTAGCTAATTTTATTATAGTTATCCTTGGCCTGATTCCCTTGCAATTTCTGCAAGGGAAATAACATATTCTATCCTCATAAGCCCTTGATGTTGATCCCATGTATTCCTTGAGGAACGTTATGTGAAATTCTTTGTCACCAAAATTTTAGTGATGATTTTTTTTTTTCAAAAATTTAACCTCAAAAATAAGCCTAGAACCTTTCACAATAATAATCATATATAATATATATATATATATAATTATATATATATATATGATATATTATTGATATGAATATTAATATATATTAATTATATAGTAAATATTGTTATATATAATTATATTAATAGTGTTATTATTTATTATCATTAGTTAAACTCAACGTAAAGTCATTCCATATTAGTCGTAAATGGAAAAAATTCTTTAATATTGGAATCAAACATTATGCAATGGTTAAATACCATTTGTCGAATTTTGGACAAAACATTTTCAAATTGCTTATAATTTATGATATTCGACACTAGAAGAACTCCCGTCAGATTTTCAATGATTGTAGGGATTATAAAAAAAATAAAAAAATTAAAACGTCAGATACTCTACAGGTAAACAAAATTTCATGAAATTCTGATGGGTAAAGAACATCGGCTAGATATTCAATGATTGTCAGGATTTGGAAAAAGAAAAAATACATTTAAATTTCGACACTTTTTTTCTAATTTTATTTGTTCTGTTGGATTCCTCCATTGGAATTTCTGCCCAAATGTAGTAGCAATCGAAGGACTACATCTTTAAGAGTGGAAGGGAATAACTTGAGTTTCTTCTATTCAATTGTATATTCATAAGTTTTGCATACTATAGAAAACTCAAACATAAAGTGTCAATATCTTCTGGGATCAAGACATAGAAGTGTGGGAGGATAGATGGATTAATGTCTTTCATTGTAGCCTCTCCATTTGTCTATATAATGGGAAACATGAACACTTTTGAATGTCTATATTCACCCATCAACAAGTTCCTCAAGAATCCTTTCTTGCCCACTAAAAAGGGCCTCGAATATCTCTGTGGATAGGGAAGCAGGCTCATAGTCAGCTGAAAGATCTTGGATCCTAGTGGAAGTGGGGGTTTTTGATAAGAATTTTCTTGTTTTATCCATAATTCTTTATGGTATAAAAGAAAGAAATGTATTTTTTTGATTTTTTGTTTTACATTTTTTTGAAAAGAAGATGCTAATGTACTTCCTTTAGGGGATGAAATTAATGAAATAATATATCAAATAAGGAAAAAATAAGTAACATAATTTGGCATGTACTTTAATTACATCAATAGTACTAAAGCTCCCAAGGGTCTCAACTTTAATTGTAATCCTGGGGTATGTACATCCTTAAGAGGGGCCAAAAGTAGATGTGTAGTAGCCATGATCTCTCCATTTTGCTAACTTTTATGTAGGTGGAAGTACTGAAACGAAATCTATATGTACAAATACCAATATAACTATTATTTCCTATAGGAAAACTAAAAGCAAGAAATGGATAGCAGGAAGAAAGATAACACACAAACCTAGGGTATTTGTAATAAAGGAAGGAAAATTATTCTGTCTATAATGAAATGAAAGAACACTTATTCTATCTTGCAACGGAATAAAACACACTATTGAAAAAAAATCTTGGAAACAATAACCCTATTTTAAGAGCATGTAGGCTTCCAAAGTCCATAATCATAGTAGTAGTGTTTTTTATGGAGGTCATAACCATATGTGTGGTGCAAGTATAATATTTAATTCTTTTGTAGAGATAAGCAATTTCTAAAACTATTCAAATAAGGGCATCTGTACAGTCTCTCTACCTCTAAATTCCATTCTTATGGTTTTAGCGAATTTTAATACATTAGAGGAAAATCATGAGTTCGGTGCAAACCTAAGCAAGTTTAGGAGGGTTGCAAACGAGTAGAAGAGTTCCTATTTTGCTACAGGAGATAGTCTAATGTGAAGGAGAACACACTAGATGCATGTTTGGATGGAAACACAGCTAATAAGAAGCTATAAAATGACAAAGTACACATTTCCAAGGCATAACATCAGCTTATGGTACTATTAACCTAGAAAAGTGTTGGGTTGTATGGCTTCATGTAGCTACAAAATAGAGTACAGGGTAGGAAACAACAACTAGTGAATGATGGATGAAAAATAAAAAATAGAAAATAAATTGGACTAAATGAAAAATAATAATGTTAATCGAACAATGCAACCACTGCAAATATCATCACCAAATGCTAAGATAATATACAAGAAAGACTACTCATGAACTACCTAAAAAACCATGTATAAATGTAATGTTCATAAATAAATTACATATATAGAGAAATACATGAAAAAAATGATACAAGAGGGATCTAGAGCACCTAGGGTTGGCACTAATCGAAGGAATCTTATAACTCTTAAGAAAAAGTTGGACTAAGAATTGAGATCAAATATCACTTCCATTAACTAAAACATTTCTTGTACATGGAAAAGTTACATAACTTTCTTAGAGTCTAAACATTTTCTATTATTCACATGCTTCACTATGTTATTGTTCCAGTCCTACTTGTTTTATTGGGCTAATTTATCTTATTATTTATGATGGGTAGGGGCTAGCCTCCTTGACGGGAGGATTACATTAGTTCCAAAATCCCTAAAAAATTGGATAATATTTCCTAGGTCACCATGCTATGATAGAAGGATTATTTACTTCCCTCATCTTACTGAGTCGGGAAGCTTCTATAGAAAGGCGTAGGCCCCATGAATATATTTCGGTGGACCTCCTCAAAATATATGAAAAATCCCTTTAATATCCCACACAATCGTTATGTTAGGCACATAAAGTATGAAAATCCTCTTTGACTCTCCTAAGAATTTTATTAAGATAGGAAAGTTTCATTAAGTGAGAAAAGGAAGTTTGAATGTAGCCTTTACATGCTTAGGAGTGGATAAATGGGTCTTATGTTTTACTTAATTAGGAGGCCCATCACTACGGTGGTTCATTAAAAATATGATTATGAGAAAATGTTGCAAGGCCAACCAATACACTCTATAATAATGGATATATATCTACCTTAAAATTCATTCATTCATACCTAAAATTGATGGTTCAAGAGTGTTAGTGGATGTGTTGTGGGAAAATTACATGATTTTCGAAGAAAAAACAACCTCTCCCTTAAATCCAACCTTTCCCTTCAGAATAATTATGGATAAAATTGTTTTCAATGTTCCCAACCTTCCCCTCCTTGGTTCCAAAGGTTTTATTTTCTTTTGTTATATGGTTTTTCTACATTGAAAACAAGTTTTGGTTAAGTAATATATCAATATGTAAGAAAAAGAAACCATAAATTAGGAATTGAGATATTGATTGGAGGTCGGAAATTTTCATGAGCATTTTAGAGATAATAGTATCTTTCCATTGAATAAAGAGGATAGGAAGAGTAGACTAAAACACATTTTGTCAAATATACATTATTCAACTAATCTAACAATTTCCTACATGTTATTCTTATGATACAAGATCAATCCATTCATGTAGAAATGAAATTGCATGTCTTTTATGCCTTATCAATAACAAAGCTTAAGAAATATATGGTTGGTATGGATGTTGGTATTTTCATTTTGATATTAGCCAATCTTAGCATTTTAGAGAATAATATTTTTCAAACTTTATACAACCCCATAAACCTCCTCTACGTCGCCTACATTTCTACCTTTAACTCTTGATTTTTAGCAAATCACAAAACTATAATCAATATATTTTGAGTATAAAATCATTTGGATATTCAAGTAACTTCTTCTTCACAGGGAAACTGCATCCTACTATCACTACCTGAAGGAAATGAGTGTTAACATTTTTGTGTAACCAACCTAGATCATCTTAACTTTAGATATATCAAGCACCAAGAGAGATCAACTCTCTCAAGGCATAAGCCTCGTTTTTGAGTGCAAAAATTGAGGAAAAGTTTTGAACTCAAGAGATTTGATCCCTCTGAGTGATTGATAGAGCTAGAGTTAAGATGATCATAATATGGTTTAATTATTAATAATTAATAATTTTATTTTTGTGTATTTGAATCGAGTAAAAATTCTTTGATTAATAATTAATATTATTAATTAATTTAATTAATTTTAATTTAATTTTATTTTTTATGTAATTTGAGCGGGTCCAAAATGTTTAGATAACATAATAATACAAACAAACATTTCTTCCATATTGGGCCTCTAGAGTGCCTCTCCATGCAATAACTATTTAGTGTGCTCCTCACCCTTTGCTTGGTGCAACAACAAGGCTTGTACACGAGTGCTTCAATCAATGAATCTATGTCGTATCATGTGCATTTGTGGCATACTAATCAATACCCTTAATTTCACTACATATTGGAAAATACCATAAAAATCACATTATTTAACCCGCTACCAATATAGACCTAATACACCTTCCCAATTTAAAAAACACCTACTTTCACTAGATATTGTAGGTATCCATTTTTTCATTAACATTTTTTACACCCACTTATATTTTTTCATTATCTTTGAGCTCCATTTTTTTTTACCTACCAATATAAAAACCGTTTACCTCCTATTATATGGTCAATATATTATGTCATTTTTTCCTCAATATATATCCCCTAATTTGAATTCACATGGCTAGTATTGCTCCCCAGTGAGGCCCAATGGACTTGTATTGCTATTCTTGATAAAAATATATAATTCTATGCAATGTGTTTCTTTGATTCAAAAGAATGATTGTGGTAATTGATTGTTTTTCAATGTACCATTTACTTAAAAAAAAGCAAATTTAGTTCATTTTTTTTGTAGAAAAAAAAAAAAATCTAACTCAAGGAAACTTTTTACAAGTAGCACAGATTATGAGAATCACAATTTCTCAAAACTAGCCTCTAGTAAACAAACTTAGCTATACCATTTTAGGTTAAATTCTAAAAAATAATAAAAATATAATCCTCACAAGTAAAGAAACCATGTTTAAAACTATATTCAAATTGAAGGAACATTATGAAGGATTTAGGTCAGATAAAGGAAGCCATAGTTATTGATATAACTTAGTTTCTTACTATTAATTACATGATCATATTATATCAATTCGATATATATATATCATTAGCTATCATAGAGGTTCAATTTTTTATCCTTGGAAATTTAACCAACTTAGATCCATCTTAACTCATTTATGAAGCCCTGAGAGGGATTAAATATCTCAAGGTGCAAGCCTCCTTTTTTAGTGCAAAACTTGAGGAAAGGTTTGCATCTCAATAGATTTGATTTGTTCTTGGTGCCTTGATAGATATGGAGTTAAGATGAATCTAGGTTTTTCATATATATATATATATATATATATATATATATATAATATATATTTCATATAATATTTATATTATATTTTTTTGGGCATGTATGTCATTTTATAATGCAGAGATGCTAAGACTAAGATGTAAATAGTAGAGCCAAAAAAGGTTATCAATAATAACATGTAAAACATCAATGTTAATAATACTTGCATAAAATAATCTTAACTCCAGATTTAACAAGCACAAATAGGGGTCAAATATCGTAAACATTTTTTGAATGCAAACCTTAAGGAAATGTTCCCATACTGAAATATTTGATTCATTTTAGCTCTTAGTATATTCAAAGTTAAGATGAATTTATATTAATTTTTAGCATATATATATATGTGTGTGTGTGTGTGTGTTTCACACACATCACATTAAAATGTTAATACATGCCCTATTAATATTTGGAAGCAAAAGACATATCCATAAGATTCTCTATA
>APFE031070038.1:35019-54364 GCA_000404065.3 Pinus taeda
TTTTTTTTTTTTTTTTTTTTTTGAACAGCGGAATGCCATTGGTAGCTACACACCCCTTTATGAGCCAAACAACCTAGTTGAACCAGCTAATGCCAATATATGAGTGAAGGCTGACTGTAAAAATATAACATCAAGGAAACTGTTACAACTTGAAAATTTTCAAGATCGACTCTTGTTTCATCCATTGAATTACAAGGAGTGAAATCCCAAATATCTGAATATGTGTCACTCCATGTTCTTGATTTAGCATCGAAACTAATAATAATTCACAGAAGTGATATATATATATATATATAATATATATTATATACTATAATATATATATATATATATATATATATAATATATATATTATATATTATATATATATATATATATATAATATAATATATATTTTAAACTTGAGTTAATTTGATTTTAGAGAAATATCCACATATAGTAAGCAAAACTAGTCATGCATGCATGGGCCCATAGGCCTCAAGGGTTTAACTTGAGCTCTGATACCAAGTGTAAGGACCCAGCTAAAACTATATACCCTTTTTTTTTCTTTGTTTACACAGCAATTACAACCAATAAAGAAACGCATTGAGATTTCAATTCAATCAACACACACATCGTTGATGCTCATTCCAGGAACATAACGCCACATTTATATACTTTTAATCTAAGGTAAAGTAATAACAAAATACACATGTACCGTACACCGGAGAGGCGAGACTCTGCTTGCTCTGTTGTCGCTGGTATTTCCTCGTTGCCGGTCACTTCTGCGAGTGTATGATGACGCGCTTGATCCGAATCAAGACCCATTGGTTTACCTCCAAGCCTACTCCTTGGGTACTCTTCTTCCCCGCGGACCCCCGAGCTGCAATGGGGTTGCACAATGGAGGAAGAATCTAGCTGGCAGAGGAGAGCAACCTTAGCTCAAGAGTCCCCTCTCTAAAACCATCTACCTCACCAAACTCACTATAGCTTCGTAGTCACTGCTTTCACAACATATCATCCATCCAACAATAGGGTTCCAAAAATTCCCTTCTCTCATGGCTTGCCCCTTCTTTTATAGGAGTCCTCATAGGTGACACTTGGCATGTCATGCATAATTATAATATTTTTCTTTTAATTTAATACTTGATTATTCATCTACCCATGTGTCATTCTCTCAGCAAGGGTCACCCATAATTATTTACTTAACTTTTTATTTAAAATTAATATTTTTCTCACCTCACAAGGTTCCTATTTATTCTCCTAGTTGTCTCTTTATTCCCCCCTTTTGTTCCTTAAATTGTGTTTATTACTTGGAGTCAATTAATGAGTTAAGATTTTATCCCCAATCTACTTCCTACATTAACTTAGGTTATCTCTTAGAGGGATATTCTTATGCTGGTTGATGCCACATGGAGCTTCTCTACATTTCTCTAAATTTAATTTATTTTCTTATTTTAATTCACCTTCCTCTTTTCTTAATTAAGTTTAATTAGTTTAGGATTAATCTTTATCCTTACAATATGTTTGCCTTCCCTTTTTTTCTAATTAAACCACCTAATCTACCTAGCATTTTCCAACATGGGGAGGGTAGAATTTTTAAGGTACTCTATTTATTTCTTCCTATGATCCTCCTTATTCCAATTTTTATTTTTGATTTAATTTCCTTGGTTTCCAATCATCATTTTCCCATAATGTAACTTTACCTATTTTTCATTCCTTACTTATATTTATTTGTTATTATTTATTTTTAATGATTCCAAGGGTGCCAAGTTTGGTTGTGCCCTTTAAGAACTTCCCTAGAATTTCCAAGGGTGCCACACCTAACAGTTTAATTATGATGCCAAGGGTGCCAAGTTTGGTTGTGCCCTTCAAGAACTTCCCTAGAAGTTCCAAGGGTGCCACACCTAACAGTTTAATTGTGATGCCGAGCGTGCCAAGTTTGGTTGTGCCCTTCAAGAACTTCCCTAGAAATCCCAAGGGTGCCACACCACTTGCCCTTCAATCATCCAGTGACTACAAGGGGAAAATATCATGCAACGTCATAAACCACTATCGTCTCTTATGTTGCCTGCTATAGTGAGACTAATGGTGCCGGGGATCAAGGAATCCGCCTTGATGCGCCCCCCCCAGTAGGTTCCTCATGAGCGACCCAAGTTTGGTACTTGCCCTCATGGCATCGTGATCTTCAAGGTGAAGGTGTTTCAACCCTTCCAGCCCAAGTCATGGCGGGAGTGCTAGTGGGTGAGATCAGGGACTCTGTCCCACCCCTCCCATGTAGTTCCATCCACCTGTACAACCTCATCACCCATATGTGAGTCATTCGGTCAAGCAACTAATCTGTGCCTGCAACCATTAACATACATCAGAATATAGTTAAACATATATGGCAGATTTCGAGATCGACTTAGACTTTAAAAGATAAAATAATATGATTTTTCATCAAACCAGGTGTCATCGACATGTCATATGCGAGTGCTTCTGATGGTTTCCTGCCATACTCAATAAACATTAGTAACAAGGTTTCTCAATATTAGTCATTATCATAATAGCATCATTTACAATTTCTGGTCATTCACATCATTGTCCATTGTAAGCCTGAACTAAAGAAAGTAGGTAAGATATTGGACAGATCCCTCATGGCTATCATCATTAATCATCAATGGAAACATACGTATTCATTAAGCTATCAATATTGTAATATCATAGAAATATACCTCTCCATCAAATTTATCATCATTATGCTTTTAGTAGAACGCATACATATTCTTTACTTCCCACATCATACATTCAAATAGAGACCAAAATTAACTATTTTAATGTTGCAATCATCGGAACACTGATAGATAAGATACATAACCATTCATGCTATCATAATATCAATGGAAAGCATTATAAACATCACAACCATGAATATCTCAAATAATAGAGTCATATGTCCATATCCTCAACCTGAGGTCCTCAAAGAATAAAGTGTCTAAGATAATGTCATATTAAGGTCAGGAAACTAGAGTGGGCACTACATACACCCCCTCTTAACAATGGACTTCGTCCCGAAGTCCTCGAAACATAAAGGAAAACGACGACAGATATCCTAGGAATCCTTCCTGAAACTCTTGCTAACCTTCTGGTAACAAGTATCTCTGATTTTTAAATTAAGCACATTTTTTTTTTAGTACCAAGCTTAGTAATTCCTTTATTAATAATTTGCCCCAAATTATCTTTTAAAATTCATTTGTCGCAGGTTTCCGAAGAGAAAACCATAAACGAAAAGCATCGATTGAAAAAGTGTATGCGTAATGATCATACGAAAATACCACTCTCAGTAACAAACATTAAATACTGATTTTCTAATGAATTTTAAAAACTGATCATATGATTTCTTATATCTTCATTTAGAAGAGAACATTAAACTAAATGATTATATGAATTTATATATGTTCATTTACCAAAGAGCATTAAAGTGAGACTTTACCTAACAAAATCTACACTTAAAACAATGCATATCCAATATGATGATATAATTCATTATGGAGAATTACTGATTCTAATTCCCAATACGCAAATAATGTTAGTTTGTGACGGATCTCTCTAACAATATTACTTGTCAAAGTTTGTTTTGAATATTATCTATGTATAATCTAGGAGCATAGACACTGCATTCATCGAACTTTAGGCATAAAATTCGAAACTCGGCACATTTAGTTAGCCGTGCCTCAAATTTGATGAGGTTTGACCAATTTAGTTCATGTTTCAACTGAGCTATTGTTTGGTAATTATTTTTTTTAGAGCCCCCAGGTGCTTTGTATTGCTAGATACGTAGTACTTTTTTAAAAGGGTTTTCTCTATCGGTCTGCCTCTACGCACACTAGCTCTTGGATGGGTCACAAAATATCTGAAATCTATTGCTCACACTTGTTAGTCTTGTTTGGCCTAGTTGCATATTGGTCCTTACTAAAATCCTCAGTGATGTGATTCACGTTGAGTTCTGAGGTAATATGTTTGCAAGTGAGAGAAACTCTAATTCTTCCTCCATTGTACAACCCCATTGCAGCTCGGGGGCCCGCGGGGAAGAAGAGTACCTAAGGAGTAGGCTGGGAGGTTAACCGGTGGGTCTCGTTTTCGGATCAAGTGCATCATCATACACTTGCAGAAGTGACCGGCAACAAGGGAATACCAGTGACAAAAGAGCAAGCGGAGTCTCGCCTTCCGGTGTACGGTACATGTGTATTTCGTTACTACTTGATCTTAGATTAAAAGTATGTAAATGTAATCCCTTTCAATGCCAATACATAGCAATCGAGATTAAGAACTTTTGGTTATATATAGCACATTTTTCTCTCTATGAATGTCAAGTCCTTTCTATAGATCAGATAAATATGGATTGCTTAATTCATTATAAGTAATACTCTATTTTGATGCTTCTTTCTTGTTTATTCCTCCCTTTGTGAAACTTTTATACCCACGACTAGCAGCCAAATGACTGAAAATAGTTGTCATTGACTGAAAATAAGAATTAAAAACACACAGTCTAAATCAAGATAACAAATCACTCAACCTTCTCATTTTATCAAAGATGTTGTATGCTTTAGAGTTCTATGTAAAATATATGAATTGGGCTTGTGGGCTAGGAAATAAACTTTATTTGGTGTGAATTTTAAAGACGCGAAGAAATTGAAGGCTTTTGCGTTGCTTCTTTTTCTAAATTGAGATTGTAGACTATAGTAGTTGTTAATAACATGGAGAGAGAGAATTTTGTGCTAGTTACACTTTGGATTGTCTTTGAAAATGGTCAATGGGTTCCTATTTTACTTTGGTTTGGAAATTCAAATTCTTTAATTGACGTTGTAAGCTGCACATGAAGACTTATCAAAGCTACAGTGAGAACATCAGTGTTTAATTAGCATGGAGTTCTATTTGAGCTCTAGGCTGAGAGCACTGCCACTTCAAAATTAAATTCAGTTGCCTTCATAATTATTACTGCTCAAATTGCCAAAAAATTAGAGTTTAGTATGTCGTGATAAAATATGTTTGTGTAGGATTTCTCTTCTCTAGGGAGGAAGATGTGAATTGTGAAATGCTTTTCTTCATTGACAATTTTTTCTTGCATGGTAAGTAAGATAGACTAGAAAAGGGTTGGCTTGTTGATGGATATTAATATCCATATTTTAGTGAAAATTTGCTGTGATTGAAGAAAATGAACAATTTTTTATCTCTACTCTCAAGATTGGTTGGTTGCAAAGATGCCGAATCCTAGGTCTTTAAAGGATTTCCCAAACTCTACGAACAGAATTCGTTTCTTCAATATTTTGCTTATGTCTTATAAATATTTGAAAATATTTGAAAATATTAAAATTGCTATTTAATATTTTTTACAGTTGTTTGTGAAATTCAACAACCTGTTCTACTTTCTTTTAAAACAGTGAGAAAACTTATCATAACTTAATTGTAGAATGAATAAGGGAGATTTTACTCCATAATTATTTATAAAAATGTAAAAATATGTCTTTTAAATCTTTATGCATAACTAATTTGGTTGTGTTGTTGAAGCAAACTAACAATTTTAAATATCTACTTTCAAGATTGGTTTGTTTCAACAATGCCTAATAGTGGGTCTTTAAAGGATTTCCTAAACTCTACAAACAAAACTGGTTTCTTCAATATTCTAGTTCAATCTTCTAGATGGCTCTCTATCATCCTCTTCACAAGCGAAATATGGGTCTCTTCATCTGATGCAGCAATACTCTTGTTTCTCTGCTATATCCACTAACACATAATCATATTAAACCTGGATCATTAATTGGGGTGAAAGGTTTCAAATACCTCGTTATGCTAATTGACACAATTGGGAATAGTGCTTAGTAGCACAATTCGATATAAACATGGATCTATGATATGCACTGAAGGGCTTCAAGTCTGTGGTGGTGCCCCTCTATAGCAACTAAATTAGACATTTCTTATCAAAGATACAGATTAAACCTAGTTCCTTAATGTATCAAGAGGTTTCAAATCCCTTCTAGTGCCAATATGTAGCAATCGAGATTGAGAACTGCTGGTTATATAGAGCACACTTGTTTCTCTGTGATATGTCAAGTCCTTTATGTAGATAGGATAAATATGTATTGCTTAATTCATTATAAGTAAAACTCTATTTTGATGTTTTTTTTTTATATTCCTCCATTTGTGAAACTTTTCCAACCACGACTAGCTTCCAAACGATTGAAAATAGTTGCCATTGACTGAAAATCAAAATTAAAAACACATTCATGTCTAAATCAAGATAACAAATCACTCAGCCTTCTCGTTTTACCAAATATGTTGTATGCTTTAGAGTTCTATGTAAAATCTATGAATTCGTCTTGTGGGCTGGGTAAGAAACTTTATTTGGTGTGAATTTTAAAGACATGGAGAAATTGAAGACTTTTGCGTTGCGTCTTTTTCTAAATAGAGATTGTAGAATAGAGTAGTTCTTAATAACACGAGAAAGAGAAGTTTGTGTGAGTTACACTTTGGATTGTCTTTGAAAATGGTCAATGGGTTTCTAGTTTACTTCCATTTGGAAATTCAAATTATTTAATTGACGTTGTAAGCTGCCCATGCAGACTTACCCAACCTACCCTGAGAACATCAGTGTTTAATGAGCATGGAGTTATGTTGGAGAGCCCTGTCACATCAAAATTAAAGTCAGTTGACTTCATAACTATGAGCATGGAGTTATGTTGGAGAGCCCTGTCACATCAAAATTAAAGTCAGTTGACTTCATAATTATTACCGTTGAGAGTGCCAAAAAAAATGGAGATTAGTATATCGTGATAAAATAGGCTGGTGTGCGATTTCTCTCATCTAGGGAGTAAGATGTCAATTGTGAAATGCTATTCTGCATGGACAATTTTTTCTTGCATGGTAAGTAAGATAGAATAGAAAAGGTTTGGCTCGTTGATGGATATTAATATGCATCTTTTAGTGAAAATTTGGCAGTGTCGTTGAAGCAAACTAACAAGTTTAAATCTGTACTCTCAATATTGGTTGGTTGCAACGATGCCGAATCCTGGGTCTTTAGAGGATTTCTTAAACTCTATAAAAAAAACTAGTTTCTTCAATATTCTTCTTCCATCTTCTAGATGGTTCTCTATCCAACTCTTAACAAATGAAATCTGGGTCTCTTCATCTGATCCAGCAAGCCTTTAAAGTTGAAATCAAAGTTTAATAAATTAGTTGCAAATTCTACCCCATCTAATTGAATGCATATATATCTGAGAAAATAGATAGAGATTTACCAAATGTCAGGATAGGAATGAACAGTTGAAAAATCAAGTCCTGGGATTTGGTTATTGGAGATGAAATTCGTGGCTACAGAGAAACCTGGATTGATCTCTTTCTTGGACTCCCCCTAAAACCCCTCCAAATCATCTTCTAGAAGATGGTTTCCATCCATAGATTTGACATGGCTAGCCATCTCCTCTATCCATCCTTGTTTTCTCATCACAACCAAAGATCTACTATTTTTACTCATAATAGATACACACAATCATTATCAAAATTATTATTTACCATGAAGGGTGTTTATTTATAGAACCCGCCAAACTATGAATCTAGAAGAGCTACTAACAGTAACAGTGATGTTCAACCATAGAAATGAGATCTTAAAAGACGCCAATCTAGATGGAATCTCGGATTACAATGGTTTTCCACTTTCCACTTTGTATTTAAAGACAAAAGCTGTTATCTGACTTGGATGGTCCTCCCAGAAGGATCACTTAGACAACGAGGTTCGTTCATGAGCTCCCAGGGAAAGATTGTAGGGTCATCCTTGTAGGCCACTCCATTAATGTTGTTCACTCTAGTCAATACAGTCTGCAGCAAAACGCATTGATGAACACATATTTTATTAGTTTTTTTGTGTATCTATTATATACAAATTAGTCTCTTTACATATAATGAAACAGAGAAAGACACTTACATGCTTTGTTACTGTAACATGTAACATGGTCCTTACAGTAGCCTTTAACGGTGGGATTGATGAAGAAATCATCTTCAGAGTTGAGATTCTGTCCAGCATTGCGAGCCCATTGTACATATTGGGCATTTCCTCCAAAGTTCACATAATTGTTCGCAAGGCTTAGTATTAGTATGAGTCCATACTTCTTGGCTTCAGAGACCACAAAGTCTAAGGCCTTCATCACGAAACAGAGAAACCAAAACATGCACAAGATTCAGAAAGACAATCAGTGCCAGCACATTCAGACACCCAAGAAACTAAAATTTGTGGAGGGATTGAACTATTGACATATTGCAAAGGGCTCGTCCATAGACCTGAAAGACTTGTTCTTCATATATACGAGGAGAAGTCTACTGCGCCTTGTACTGGCCGTCATTGAAGGCCCAGGTTCTTGCAAAATTAAGCCCATGAGCTACAGCTTGTTCAAAAGCAGAGGTATCCTTATTTCTCTGTGTTGAATTTGTTGCCACAGTCATTAACCACTACGAGTTGAACCCATTCACAAACGAAGATACCCATTGACAGAAAAATGGGTGCCCTCTGTCTTTACAAACCCACTTCCTCTAGCTGGCTGAAGAAAACGAAGAAAGAACAGAAAAGCAGAAGCCCAAAAACACATATGACTACCACCACTCATTTTGATAAAACTAACTACACAAACAGATTCCTAAATTTAAAAGCTCAATCTGCTTGAGGAGACTCTCTGCATTGTAGGTCTCTGAACACTAAAATGTTATGACAGTCGATCAGGAACAGAGAGGGATATATAGGGTTAAAGATTTGAGGAATCAGTGGCACACTAGCATGTGAAATTGATAACGGTGCGAAATGACGGACGGGGGCCGAGAAACTGTCTCATAACGGTAGAACAAACTACATGAATGCTCACACGGGAATGTGACTTTATGCAAAATGATAGAACATATTGCAATCTGTCAGGATGAATTGCCATAGGGAACAGAGAATAACATAGGCTAGTCAATGCTGAGCTGCGGTTAGCAGATATTCTTCTGTCTTTCATGAAGTTTCATGATGCAATGTTAATTTCAAGTAAAAGGGATTGTATTATATAGTCAATCCAAGTTTATGTATGACTAGAATGATCTGAATTTTGATGAATCTTGTTTATGTAAAAGATTTTTGGAAAATCTCTTAATCAATGTCAAAGATCAGTCTTCCTTATTGCAAGCTTGCATTTGAGCATTTCTGTATACATGTTGGAGCAAGTCACCAATGTTAATGTAAAAGTTGCTCAAGTGGGCTATTCGCCTTCTGTGCATTAGCTAAATTCTGCTACGCTTGAATGAATTGGATACAGTAACTCACTAACTTTTTGCAAATACAAGCTCTTTTATCATTTTATGTGTTTCTTTGTAGATCCCCACAATTAATGCGTGAGAGGAAATTAGACATCTATATAGATGCCATCTTAAGAGTTTGAACGCAGTGAGTTTCTGGTTTCTTTTGTGTAACGTAGTGTACATGGTTTTTATTTTTCTTGATTTATTCAAATACATAGATCAAAATATATTTTCACTCTATGCAGGCTCTACTGTGCGAGATTTGTTCTAAACACTGGATCCCAAACTTTATTTACATCTTATTTCGATTTTCCCATTCTCATATAACATAATTTCTCAATTCATACCTTAAAATGTTTCCTTTACAGCATTTAGGTATACTAATTTATATTCAATCCATTATCTTATCTCAGAGTATTTATTATCTTGAAGCCAACCTTATTAAGTTATAAATAATTAAATAAAAATTTTCCATGAAGATTACCCGAAGGAGAGTGGTCAACTGCCCAGACGCAATAAAAATATGAATTACAATAATCAACAGATACGCAACGGTACCACTTAAATCACAAGGATAATGACACCGAAATTTACGTAAAGTTTTTTAATCTATTTATATACATATATATGAAAAGTTAATATATGTACAGCGTAAATATTTTAAAATAATTGTTTAAATTTAAATTATAAATTCTGCAAGAAATTTATTTTTTTATGGTTAAAAGAATTATTATTAAATTTAATATATTAGTTAATAAATTAAAAAATATTATGTAAATATGAAATTGTTGGTTAAAAATTTTTAATAATTTTTACATGCTTTAAATTGTTAATATTCTGACTATTAACAAAAACAAAAACAAAAAAATTTAAAAATATAACATAAAATAGTTATTGATAAAATATAATATATATAAATATCAGTTTTATTAAAAAATTAATATATTTTTTTAAAAAATAATAAAATTTTAAAATAATTTCTTTTTCCAAATGAATTTATGAAAATTTAGAAATCTTATCTAGAAATCTTATCGATAAAAACTTAATTTCATATAAAACCCAAAACATAAATAACATTAATTTCACATAAAACCCAAAACATACATAACATACATTAAAATGGAAGGAAAATGATTTAATCCTTCTTTCTAGTCATTACTATTATTGTAATGTAACCACATCATAACACCAAAATTCAATCATCGAAACTAAGTAGTTTGGAAAACAAACATACAATCCTTCTTTTTCAATAATAAATGACCTACCATATTATTCATATGGAGAAAAATTAATATTATTGAGCCTAATCATAAAAATAATAATAATAATAGCTATTAATATTTTATTTTTTAAAATATTTAAATTGATTTAAAAGAAATTAAATTTACTTAAATTATAAATAAATAAATAAATAATTTTATAGTATATTTATTTGATGGGTAGTAAATGACTCGGTGGAGGCCCAAATTTAAGGTGTACATGACCAACCCACACACCATTAATAAGTAGACGCATGTAAAGAAAGCTTGATGTTACGTTGGGTGAGCAAATGTTTTAGAGATTTTTTTTATTATAAGATAATTGGGCTAGCTAATTATAACCATTTGTTTGGACGACAGATGAAGGATTGACGAGCAAGGAGAATCATTGTTACAGAGGAGTGGGGAGGGTAAGTTGTTAGGCTTCACCCATTCTCTAGTTATCGGGTGCATAAGAAGAATCTTGATAGGAAGAAATAGAGAGTTGTGTGAACCCCTAAGATGGTGCAGTATGCGACATGGGATCGTGGATCACATCGATCATTGGTGAGTGAAGCAATCATCAGAAAGGCTAGAGAGAGGTTGGTTGGAGTCTTCGGGTCCTCATTCATCTTGCGTCAAGGGGAAGTATGCCATTCATTCTCATTGGTCTTCTTGTATTGTTTAATCTTTGTTGTTTTCAAGTCGCGGTGGTCTTTGTCTTGTTGGGGGCTTCAGAAAAGTTGGAAGGAGGTTGACGGGGTCTTTGTGCATAGTTGGTGGCCGGTGTGGTTTTCCTCCTCTCATTCTCTTTATTTCTTGGAGGGGCTTATGTTTTCGTTGAGTGTTTAGTGGTTTTTAGGGGAGTGGGGTCCTCACTGTTTCCTTCCGGGAGTTTTTGAGAAAAAAATGGAGGCCTATGGAGGGTGATGGCATGCTTGGCGGTTAGTTCATACAGGCCAATGTGCTCATTATGGGGGTAATTTGTTTTCGTTGAATGGGAGCGGTATCACTCATCTAAAACGTAAGCCGAACAATGCTAATGTAGTTGAAATAGGAGGTGGTTGGGTCAATTGGGAAGGCTTTGGAACTTCCAATGTAAACTAGTGGTCAGGAGTGGGAAGTGAGGTGTATTCTATAGTGAGTTCAAGTGGGTGGGCATTTAAAGCTTATGGGGTAGGGGTTGGGCATTTGAGGTAGGGGACATAGAAAGTTTCTGGTGATTTGACAATGCTCCATTAAAGAGGGAGGCCCATAAGGGGGGTCATCCATCAAGGTTAGGGTGTTACCAACCGAGTTGTTCAAGTTGATGAGAATGAAGGTTTGGTGTAGCAGCAAGAGTCATCCTCGGGGTGTGCGGAGCTTCCACCACCCTTTGACTATTTGGAGGCACAAATTCGAGTAGTGATAGTGGTAGTCGAGCAATTGGAAAGAGAAAGGTGACATGATCATAATGAGGTTATCAATTTTCCACAGAATATACAAGAGAGTCAATGGAAAATATTGGATCGACAAATCTCTCTTCATAGAGGAAAAAATCAACTTTAGGAGAAGGTGGATGATTTTGAAAGTAGAATGTCTCACATGGAATCACACATTCATGAAGCATATTGACGGCCTAGAGGAGGAGAACTAAAAACCAAGTCACACATTCATGAAGCATATTGACGGCCTAGAGGAGGAGAACTAAAAACCAGGATTCGAGTAACATGACTAGTTAACTATGATTTAAGGACATTTTTTTGCTTTTTGGATACTTTTGGTCACTTTGAGCCCTTAATTTATTGTCTCCTTGTTTTGTTTAGCTATTATCCATGTTTTTATGTTTTTACTTGAGGGCCAATAAGAGTAAGGCCTTGGAGGTTTTGAAATAGTGCAAGTGGCCATGTAATCTTCTTTCAAATTAATAGAAAATGTTGAATCATATATATATAATTTTATATCGATTATAATAAAATATTTAAGTTTTCATTACAAATTGATTTGAAAATAAAATAAAATAAATAAATAAAAATTAAAAAATAAAAATTAATAATTACTTTAGTAATAAAGCAAAATAAAAAAAGTATTTATTTATATTCCAGAGACTTTTATATTAAAGAATGATTACTTTGATTACTTAAATACACAAAAAAGATTAACTATTTTCATGGTTGAATTGTCTTCAAAAGTTCCTTACCAAATTAAAAGAGTAACAACTTATTTTCCTAACTATAATATTTAAATTCTCCATAATTAATAAAATATCTATATAAAAACTGAATATTATAAGAAAATTCTCTCTATATAATAGTAATATTAAAACAATATATTTATTAAACATACTATTATATATTAAGCTTCTTAATAATCTACTGATAGTTTTATTAAAATTATATTATTTAAAACACTAAGGTTTTAAAATTCTATATTTAATCCATGATGAAATAACAAGCTAGAATCATGTTGATACTGTGATTTATTACATATATCTAATGAGATGTTATTATAAATCAATCTATTCATTAAACAATTAATAAATTTTAAAAAATATTAATTTATTGTATAAAATGAAAGTATTAAATAGAGTCTAATAATATTATATTATTAATTTATATATAGGTTTATATATATATATAATATAATATAATATAATCATAATATGAAAAATAATTTATTTTTGCTTGTTTTTTTAAGGTCAAGATGGTAGAGATGTAATGTTTAACATTTTCATTTAGTTAAAATAAAACAAAAAAAAATTAAATTAAATGAAAAAATAAAAGACAGAAAATTCTCTAGCCCATGGTTTTTTTGGCATGGTATTCTTAACACGTGGTATTTCTCACATTTTCTTATGATTAAACAACCCTAGATCTATTCAATATCTACCAAGGAATGAGACAGATCAAATCTCTTTTCATTCTAAAAAAAGTTTGCATGTAGAAAAGGAGATTTGATCGATATGTAGATCCTAAGTTAAGATGGATCTCTGCTAGTTATATATTGGTATACAAAATTACATGTAAATATAGATAGTATTATAAAGAGCAAGCATAAATTGAACTTAATTATGGATTTATCACAAGTTATATTAAAAATTTCTCATATAATAAACATATTGAACAGTTCAACAACCTTTTTTACTTTCTTTTAGAACAGTAAGAAAACTTATCATAACTCAATTGTAGAACAAATAGTGGAGATAGTCATCACTAGCTACTATGTGCTACTCATCATTGTTATTAAAAAAAAACAAGAAAAACATGCCACTCTAATTTTTTTTTAAAATGAAAAATGTAATTACAATTGGTTGTCCATGAATAATCAAGCTTTCATTGTTATTCAAGAAAAACAAACCACTTTAATTCTTTTTTTAAATGAAAAATGCAATTACCATTGGTTGCCCATAAGAGGTCAAGCTCTAACTCTTAATAGATACCTCTTAGGCTTAGTCTTTAACATGTTTCCTTACTTATAAAGAAAATAAACTCTTAACCAAATAAAAACGCTTTTAGGTTATACCAAATTCTCTAACTATCTAGTCTATTTAGATAAAATAGAACAAATTGAAAAAACGAAAACTATACATAATAAATAAATAAATAACTTTAAGTTTTTGGCAAAATTTCATAATAAGAAATAAGAAATTTAGTCCATAATTATTTATAAAAACTTAAAAATATGTCTTTTACTCCATAATTATTTATAAAAATGTAAAAATATGTCTTTTAAATCTTTATGCATAACAAATATCGATAAGCATACACAGGTTAAGATAACCTGTTATACTTGCACAAAACTTGTATATGTAATAAGGCTAATAATGAACTTAGCACCCTGGCAGTCATTGTAGGGTAACTCGTAATTGACAAGTTCGAACATACGACGGATGAAATAACAAGAATTTTCAATACGTTCAACTTGTGGGTCCAAAGCATGAAGAGGCAAACTCAACAGACTGTTCTCGATTTTAGGGTTTGGGTTTATGCCCATCTTGCCAACAAGGACATGGCACCTGCTCCCAGAAAGAGGGCCGAGTAACACCATAGTTGAAGCCTGCCATTGTTCATCATGCGCAGACCCAGGAAATCCGTAGCAATGAGATCCACCAAGGCCATATAGATCAGAATTCCAGATGAAATCGCGTCGAATAATCCCTCAACAATCAAGGCTGTCGGGCTGTTTTCATTATAAGTGGACGAGATGCCGATTCCTATTGCTATCCCCATTGGCGTCGTTAGCGAAAAGGCCAACGCCATAAAAACCGTGGTTACATTCTTGAATCCCGCCTGCATTATTCACACGGGCCTCATCAATAATTCACATGCCAATTGATTTCTGACAAAAAGAAGTCTAGCTAAGATTCCTGAATCCAGTTTCAATTTTTTATAAATTTGCTTTTTACATTTCAAGAATGATACTTGTATTAAAAATTCAAAAAAAATTAATATAATTATTTATATATACTCACTCTTTACATTTAGCATATTCTTTTTTAATAGTCAGCTTGCATGTCTATACCAGGTAGACTCAAAAATAATAAAGAACAAAATGCATTAAATTGATTAGTATTATAAAATGTGGAAAAATCAGGTAAAATCTAATAACATAAGTAACAAACCTGAAATATGAAGTTTAATATAGAGAATAAGACATGGATATTAAAAGTAGATTTAAAGTAATCTCCACATATAAAAAAATGTATTCTTTAATCACTACTTTTATGGGATTCAAATTTATTTAACAATAAGTATGTGTGCAGATTATCTTTTGTGCAGATAACAGAAAATGAACATCTAATTGAATTTCACATCACTGATGATCTCTTTTGCAATAGACTTCATAGCTACTGTAATTGCTGTCTTTGATCTCTTTTGCAATAGACTTCATAGCTACTGTAATTGCTGTCTTAGAAAAGATTAGAAAAATGAAAAAATGAGTTTTAAATATTTTTATGTTTTAAATATAAAATTATTCTATATTATTTTAGTAAAAACACTTATATTTTGTAATAAATAACTTAGTTAGCTACAATTTTTTAATATAAAATTTCTATAATCCTTTTTAATACAGAAACTATTGCTTTTCATTCTTATTAAATCAACTCGCACAACAACTCAATTATTAAATCAACTGGCAAAACAAAAACATATATATATATATATATACACATCCTATATTATTATTACCTGAGCTATGCACCCACCGAGACCCATGCCTTCAAAAAATTGATGAAAAGTAAGAGCTGCAAAAAGAGGTCTTATGGTGCATGGAACTTGGGATGCTCCGAGTGCTATCCCAATTATCACCGAATGCGCCACGATACCTGCCTCCAATACCTGTAGATTTAGGTTACAGAGATCGATGTAAGTAATAATTTTTTTGAAATAAAGAGATTATTAATTATGGTAAAATTCAATTTAAAAAAATATAATTAAATGTAAATTAAAAATAATTTCTAAAAAAAATTTTATTTATTTAATTTTTATAATAAATAATTAGATTGTAAATTCGAGAAATATTTCATAATCTGAATCTTATTCACTGTGAATAATGCGGAAAATAAGAAAACTTTGTTAGTGTTATAAATTTCCAAAATAGTACTAATTACATACATTACACAATATTATTATTATTATAGAAATGTATAATAATATTTATTTTAATAATCATGTGTTTTTGCTTTAAAAATTATGGAAATTCCAGTCATATTTTGAAAGGGATTTTTGTGAATCTAAAGTTATTAACTTTAAAGGTTTTTGATAGTGTTGAATCTATTTCCACAATAAAAATTGTTGAAAAATTAATTCCAACTGCGCATCGTCAAAGGAGTGCAGCAGCGATGAACACTCCAGCGATAAGAGATCGCCGATATCGCATCGGCGAAATAGCAGCTAAAGTTTTGTTATTGCCGATGGGCCGGACCCGACGATGGAATTAATCCCTTTTGATAAATTATCGGGTCCATAGTATTTTCGTATCGGGAAAACCAAGTGGGAGCCTTTTTCATGCGATATGTTGAGACCCGATATCCCGGACCCGATGGGTATTTATCATTTTGTTTAAAGTTATTTCGGGTCTGTGAGTGGCTTGTTTTATATTTTTTTTATGTTATTATGCATATATTAAAATATTTATTTCGGAGGTATCGGGCCATGTGTGATCGGAATTTCGGAATCGGGGGAAACCATCGGTGCACATTGTTGTGTCATGAGATATCATGAGATGAAGTCCCGACCCGATAGAGTTCCAAAAGCATATTGGATAATGGATGAAGTAAAAGCCTGGGAAATAAATTTGACGTGAAGTGAAAGTTTTTCTACTGCCGTTTATCTCAGTAAACAGTAAATGCTATTTACTGTGGTTGGTAAGTTTTTTGATGAAGTTTTAATTTTTCCTGAACGGGAGTATGGGCATAGAAAAATATCAGTAAAATCATTTAATTCTTACTGTCTTCTTTTTACGGAAGTATGGCGATGTAAGTCCTCTCTCTGGTAGTCATATATTAATGTAATTTTTGGTAAATGAATATAATGAGAGGTGTAAAGCACAGCAGTGAGCAAGCAATGTGAAAAAAAAAACATGCATTTTGGAGTAGCAGCGTGAGTAAAAACTCCTGTGTGTAATTTTTTTTTGGTGAAATGCAAGCGGTGAATCCCTCTGTGAGAGAGGAAGTTTAAAATATGTAATTGCATCTTATTTTAATAGAAATCCTTGGTGTGTGTATAAACTCTGTCCCCTGTGCTCAGAATTATTTTTTATGTTTCCGCTGTGTTAAAAAAACCCTGTGGAGTGAAAACAGAGCATTGTCTCTGTGTATGAATTATTGTTGTTTTTGGGATTTCCCAGAAAAATCCCCAACAGTGGTATCAGAGCTAGTTCAGGCTCTTTGAAGACATTCAAAGAAGCTGTAGGAAAGTTTTTTTTGTTGTAGTAACTTCTCCAGCAAAGTGAAGACTCAGCAAAAGAATCCAGGTATCTCTCAGACCAGTTTTTTTTATATTACTGCTGAAAGAACAGTAAGTGTTTTAAATACACAGTCAAGGATTTAGAAGCATAGCTGAGAATGCAAGGAATGGCTAGCACAAGGACTAATATGGGTTTGTTTAACCCTCAATTCCCACAGTTTAATGGGACAAACTATGACTATTGGGCAATAACCATGAAAGCCCTGTTTGCCTGTCAAGATTTATGGGAACTTGTTGAAGATGGTTTTGATGAACCAACAAATGAGACTGAGTTTAACAGATTAACTCAGGGAGAGAAAGACCTATTGAAGAGCAATAGGAAGAAGGATTCAAAAGCACTTGTATTTTTGTATCAAGCAATTAGACAGAGTGTGTTTCCAAGGATAGCAGGAGCTAAGACCATCCAAAGATAGCATGGCAAACTCTCAAGACAGCCTACCAAGGCATGGAGAAAGTGAGGACAGCAAAACTATAGTTGCTGAGGAGAGATTTTGAGAATCTGTGCATGAAGGAGTCAGACAATATTGACTCATTCTTCACACATGTAATTGGTTTAGTCACACAGATGAGGACTTATAGAGAAACCATTGAAGAAAGGAGGATTGTGGAGAAAATACTGAGGGTTTTACCCTCAAAGTTTGATGCTATTGTCACCACCATTGAAGAGACAAAGGATCTCTCAAACTTTTCAGTTGATGAGCTTCATGCATCACTGATAACTCATGAGCAGAGGTTGAGTAGAAATGAAAACTCATCTCTAGAGCAAGCTTTCAAGACCCAGATGTCCTTTGGAAGAGGAAGAGGTCAAGGGAAAGGAAACAAGAGAGGAAGAGGCAGAAGCCAGAACAGAGGTGGAAGGAACAGTCCAGCAAATGCTCAAGGAAGAGGCAGCAATTCAGATCAGAACCAAGGCCAAGGCAGCAGCCAACAAAGAGGACAAAATCATGCTCAAGGACAGAGGTATGAAAAATCCAATGTCCAATGTTATTATTGTAAAAAATATGGACATTATGCCAATGAGTGTAGGAAGAAACAACATGATATGAGTAGTAGTTCTAGTGCAAATATCACTAGAGAAAATATCAGCCAAAATAATGTTTTATTAGCTTGTAACATGGCTGAAACAAACAGTGAAGATATATGGTTTCTAGATTCCGGTTGTAGTAACCATATGACAGGAAACTTAGCTTTATTTTCTGCTCTAGATCAAAGTGTGAAGTCACAAGTCACACTTGGGACTGATAGCAAAATCTCTGTTATGGGAAAAGGAGAAATAAAAATATTTACAAAGAAGGGTGAAAGGAAAACCATAACAGATGTCTACTATGTCCCTGGAATGAGATGTAACCTCTTGAGTATTGGACAGCTTGTCCATAAGGGGTACAATGTTTTCTTTAAGAATGATGTATGCACCATCATGGATATAGCACCCAGCAAAAGATGCATTGCTGAAGTGAGGATGACAAAGAACAGGATGTTCCCTCTCAAAATAAGAGCAGATTTGAAGAACAAAGAGGTAATTGCAGCAGTTACCCAAGAGGCTTTCCAAAGTGTGCCAACAGATGAAAACTGGTTGTGGCACTTGAGATTTGGACATCTCAACTTTGGAGGTCTTAATTTGTTGAGCAGAAAAGGGATGGTAAGAGGATTACCACTGATAGAGAAACCAAACAGCCTTTGTGAAGGTTGCATATTGGGAAAACAACACAGAGAAAGTTTTCCATCAGGGAAATGCATAAGGGCAAAAGCACCCTTAGAGATTGTCCACTCAGATGTATGTGGACCGATCCAAACTCCATCACTAGCAGGCAGCCAATATTTTCTAACTTTCATTGATGATTTTACAAGAAAAACTTGGGTTTATTTCTTGAAGAATAAAAG
>APFE031070040.1:0-18103 GCA_000404065.3 Pinus taeda
CTTAACAATAAATAGGCCTTTGGGCCTCATTGTAACACAGTTCAGAGGCATGTAGCTGCCACATCTCTTCTCAGAGATAAGCTATCATCACCCTAGATGGATTATTTCTAATTCTGTTTGCCAGCATGTTTCAATATTTTACATTAATGAAATGAAGTATTATTTCTGCTGCATCTCTGTGTTTATGGTTATCTCTATAATTTGTTGCATTCCTGTTTAAATCTAGATCAATTGTCCAAGTCTCCTTCGCCATCCTGTGTTAGCACTACTCTTAGCGTTATAGATGACGCATCGACATGTACATGAAACTCCTTCGTCCAATCTAGGAAGACTAGGATCGACGTAGTGACCATCTTTTCTTTCAATACATCTAGGCTCTTCTTACAATCCTCATTCCAGTATAATGTGACATCCTTCTTCAACAACTTTTCCATAGGTGCGATGATATGGGCATAGCCTTGGATAAACTTTCTATAATATCCTGTATGTCCTAGGGTAGTACATAGTTGTTTCATAGTCCTTGGCACCTCCAAGTTCCGTATCACCGTAATCTTTGTGGGGTCTACCATCATTCCCTATCTACAAACCACATGACCCTGTAGGGTCCCAAAAGGAACACAAAACAAGCACCTCTTCAGATTGAGTGCAATCCGGTATCTTTGACAGGTATCTAGCATCAAGTGCAACCTTTCCACATGGCATTTCACCAACCCAAACATAGTCCAATCATCAAAGTATATTTCCAGGAACTTATGAATAAAATATTTGAATGCAACAACAACTACGCATGAGAAAATTGTAGGTGCATTATTCAACCCAAACGACATTACAGTGTACTGGAAACAACCCCACTTAGTCGTGAAGGTTATCCTGCTCCTATCCTCTGGCACTATTTTGATCTCGTGGTACCTCGAGAACCCATCAGTGAATGAGTATGCTTCCTAGCCACCTACATTGTACAATAGTTCATCAGAGAAAAGAGTAAGGAAAGGATCATGTACGCAGGGATCATTTAGCTTTCAGAGATCCATGCATATCCTTATTTAATCCCTCTGCTTCTTCTCTTGTACCACCATTGGGCTTACCCTGTCAGATTCTTCCATGGGCTCAATGATGCCTATCGTGAGCATTTTTTCTACCTCTATGTGGACCTTTTCCTTATACTTCAGATTGAGATGGTGAGGCCTTTGCTTAACTAGCTTCATGTCAGGCTTCAATGTGGTCTTCATAACACCTAGATCCTCGATTATCCCTTTTAGATATGTAAAATTGGTAGGGAATAAATCCTGGTATTTGTGGATAAATTGAGTGACCTTATCCACCATTGCATCATCCCAGTTATTTGGAATCTTTGTGAATTTGGGCTTTGCCTCCGTACCAATGTTTACCTATTTCATTTTTAGCAGCATGGTTATATCAGGATTCTTAACCTGCTGACCTTCAACTTCACCGTGACCCTCTGTTTCTGGGATGTTAATCTTTGACGGATCCTCATCCTTTTCTTTAGTGGTTACATTATAGCATTCTAGTGCATGAATTAGCTGAGTAGCCCACTCAGGCTGAATCAGGTCTAAGGGATCCTGCGGTATCCTAATGATTACTTCTTTCACCTGTTGTAACGCCTCATCAATATAGTCAAACCCATCTTCAAAATTGAATTTCATTATGAATCTAAAACGCAGAATATCCCATTCACTTGTACCATGGCGAAGCTCTATTTATATGTACAAATTCCTTGAGATGACATCCAATGTGTGACAGAACTAGTGCACCCATTCAAGTTGGGGCTTTTCTCCATAAGCCTAGGCCAATTTGGCCAAATGTGTGCACAGATCATTCTGCCCATCATACTTGTTTATCATTCACATCCTGGGCTTCCCAAAGCATGTTGTCATCATCCTCCTACATTCACGCCAATCATCATAACTTCCCTTGTTCGTACCCCACCATCTTGTGGTCGTAGTGTGAAGTTCCTAGTCCAATGCTTGGAAGCACTGCTTTTCTGGTATCTGACTCTCAAATGCATTCAAAAAGATATCTACATCATTTAGGCCATCCTAAGTGGGAAGATTCCTTACCTCCAATGACACATAGTGCAGCGGCTAAGTCATCATGTTACAACTCATTGTAGTTACTTCATGTAACCAATTCTAACAGCACTCCAACCCTTCGTCAGAGTCCAAGGTATAGGAACTCTCATGATATAATGTAATTCATCCATCCACTGTTGGATTCACCTACCCTTGGTCTCATGTTGTTATCTTATAGATAGAGTCCATATCATCATCACTCTCATAATCACGGACTAGTTTAGTATAGCACGATCCTTCAATAGGATCTAGCGACGCTATTACACGTAGTGATTTTTTCTCACATATCATCTTTTTCTTCTTTAGGTTGATTACCCTGTTTATTTCAGTAGCGCAATTAATTCCCAAGAGCACAGGACAGGGGTTCCTATCATCCACAATTTCTATTACTTCAAAGTCAACCAGCACGCTCGCACCTTTAATCTATGGTCACCTCTTGTAGCCGCCCCATCGGGATGATCTTCTACTGATTTTCCATCCTTAGTTGAATCAGAGACCATTGCAGCATGGGTCTCCCCATTAATTCCTAAGCTTGCCTTGGTAAGACGTTCACATCTGACCCAAGGTCCAAAATAACTTGATCCATTTCATACTCTTCTATCTGCGTGGTCAGCCTCATCTCTCATCCCATCCTTATTTTATTCTTACCAAGCTTTTGTACTATGCGTGGCCTAGTCAGAGTGTTTCTGATGCATCTATTTATGAGGTCTTGTAGCCCCTTCATAGCCTTGCTATGACCCGATAACTTCATGCAGGTCTCCAAGAAAGTTGTATGTATAGAAGGGTCCATCTCTTGATCAAGCTTATCCTTGCTCCCTGAGGTGGAGGCCTCAATGAAGCTCTTCTTTGATTCCACGAAGGTTTCGTGTGTATGCTCCAAATCAAACTCAGCCTCCTTCTCTAAAGCTTTGTGAACCCATGTACTATCTTCTAGATATTTCCCCTTGTCATCTCCTATTATGATTCCACTTCAAAGACTTATATTTACATTTGGACCCTCTTTGCATGACTTAGACCTCAGCATATGGAAGTTCTGAGTTGGCAGAGGTGGTAGTACCCCTTTGTCATGTATCCTTACTATCAGTGTAGGAAAATCTTTCATTTCATGGTCAAACAGAGTGCAGTTGCATGACAGACGGGTTGGGTTACTGCAATCATGGGCATAATGTCCTCTCCCCCTTCAATTGTAGCAGATCAATTGTCCCTAACCTCTACCAGGTCCTCCTCCTCCTCGGTATCATCTGCGCCACTGAAAGCCCATTTGTTCCATCCCCGCACTCTTGTGAGGGGGCCACATTTATTCCTGAACCCTATAGGAAGGTCTTCCTTCCATCATAAACTCATAGCTTCTAAAGTTACACTCAACATGCCCCACCAACCTACAAAAGTTAATAGTTGTTGCGGTGTCTATACAAACTTCTGCAACAAATGACAATTACCTGTGGCATGTTTTCTAGCTACCTGATAGATAGCTCACCACATTGTAGACCCCGCGCTTGGTCTTGCTTGAGCTTCTTGCCTCAAAGGCATTGGTCCTCCTCCTACAATATAGTTTGCAAAGACCGAACAATGGTCTTTGTCATGCCCCTAACTCTTGCATTTAAGACACCATACCTCTTCGTGCACCTCTAGTCAGACTGTTTCGTCCTGCTTCAAACTTTGCATCTCAAGAAAAATATTTTTCAACTGCACATGGATCTATTGAACTGCCAAATTTGGATCTTGCATCAGGGTTTCATGCAGTCCCATTGCAATCTCCAAGGCCTCCACTTGAGTCGTTATCTTCCATTTATCTTTTGTTGTGACAGCGCAGGCCCATCTGTCAAGTTCATATTAGCTTCACGGATTTTACATTTCAACCTCTAATCTAATTCCCAAGGTGTGTCGCATGGTTGCATCGCGATTTCCTTGAACCCCACAATAGATTGTGCTTCATATTTAGGCCTACTAAATTATTTGTTCCACACAGTCTAGAGGTCTTCCACTCTAGCATTCGGGTTATCATTAGAGTACTTGATGTACCAAGTTAGCGCTCAATCCTACAGAGCACTGACCAAGGTTTCTTTCTTCATGTTATTATTTGTAATGCCCTGATCTTCCCATACAACTTTTACAATGAACCAGAATTGGTCTGGGTCCTCATTTCCCAAGCCTTTGAATAAAGGAAGCTTTACTGAGTTTTCCATACTGAACTGTGGTGGAGACATAGGTGGTACAAGTGAAGTCGCAGGTGATGGAGGCAAATTTGGAGGTGGTGTGGGTGGAGGTGGAAGCTACATGAATCCTTGTCTTATAGCACTTCATGGATAAACCTGTGTTATTCCTTCTTTGTCACCTCATAGAGGTGAAATCAATGGACTATACTCAGGACCCATTTTTCCTTCATTCCTGTAAGTTTTTTGGCTCTGCGTAGCCCCAAACGTCAAGGTACCTACATAACCTGTTTTTCACACAATAACATTTTAGTCTAGGTATTCAAAAACTTCATGTACATACCTTGCAGTCCTTTGAAAAAGCGTCAGTCTTCCTCGGTGTAGCTAACTGAGGTATTGACCATGAATTTAGTTAAAAATCATCCTATGACGTGATCAAGCCAATGATCAAGAGTGCGAGTGATCTTATCCTCATATGCTTCCAACCTCTATACTAGCTCCGAGGTCCACACAGTAGGACCATCAAGTTTCCATATTCCTTGGCTATCTATTAGCTTCTCCATCCACTCATATAGCTCAACCAAAAAGGAAAAGGAAAATATTTCATGTATTTCTATATATAGGTACCTGTCCAGCAATTATTCCTTTGTAAGTCATGGACTTCTATTCTGGCGTGCTGCAACTTCATGGATCTTCCTGTCAAACAAGTCTCTGATCTCTTTCTTAGTTGGATTCCAGTGATACGACATCACACATCTCTTATGTAGATTCCGGTTCCAACAACGGAACCATTTGTTGGCTTGATGGGCCGTGACCTAGGTTCAATGTTAGTTAGCTAAACAAATCCCTACACTATTGACCCTATCGGCATTAGACCGCATAGCGCATACTGAAGTCTCACCCAAAGAAGTATGGGGGGATGCTAGAACCAAGTTTCCACACCCTAAGATGGTCATGATGTCATGTTATTCCTTTATTCCTGCCTTCATGTAGGTCACTTAGTTTTAGGGATCTGTGTACCTAACCCGTTATTCCTCCCTTAGATACCTCCGTGAACGGGTACAACTGACCTTCGCATAGCCCTAACCTTCAGTTCAGATACTTTTGCACTGCTACAGAACATATTGCTCGAATTGTTAAGTTACCTTAAGAATCTTACTTATCTTATTAGATACTCACAGTTAGCCCCACATAGATAGATTCTTATTTGTGTTTAGTTATCCAACATAATTACATTCATCTGCGCACCATATAAGAACTATAAAGGAAATTCATACATAAACTAACAAGATGTATTAATTGGAACAAGGACACAGGAATTGCAGAATAATTCTCTTTATTGATACCTTCAAGCGATTATAGACTCTATCTGCCCTACGCACATAGCTGCAGTGGTCTGTGCACTCAGTTGCAAACTTCCACTCTAGGCCTCTGTGCACTCAGCTGTAGAGCATATACCTACTCTACGACCCAAAACTTAGACTTCTTACTTTAGGGCTATGACTCGCTTACCTGATATTACCCTCAAACTACTTAGAGATTAGCTCCTTTTATACAATCCCATGGTCTGCGGACCATTGGTAGATATTTTACATCCAAATTTACTTTTCAAAACTAAGGGTGGACAAACCTTTATGACTTATGACACCTTCGCGCTCCACTACCACATAATGTGGAGTATCTAGAAGTTTATTACAAAATTTGACCAAAACATGGGCTTTTAGCCCAAAAATTGTCCTTGTGGGATCTTGCTCTAAACAATGAATCAAACATGTGCAACCAACATGAATGCATGACCAACACACAACTCATACAGTTTGAGGGGTGAATTGTGCTCTGATACCAATCTGTGGTATTAGATATGGCATAGAAAGAACACAACCCACTCGAGTACCAATCTATAACCACCCTCCTCCCACATCTACCTAAGTAATTGGCCAACTGAGGTAAACATGTGACGAGGGGCTACTATGATAGGATTCAACCTCCTTGGTGACCTTAAGAAAATGGAATCGAAGGAAACACATAAACCATACGTTCCACATCAACAACAACACTCCTTCGAGAAAAACCCAATCACACAGGCATCTTGGCCCTGGGTCACACCGCGTTTTTCAACCTCTTGACCTATGTAAACTCTCATGCTATGGGAATTCTAGCATCGAAGGGCCTCTAGATGCTCCCATAAGCTGACATTCCTATGTCGAAGGACATTTCCCATCTCACCTGTGCCATCGTCTACGGAATTTAAGGCACTTTTCTAGCCCAAAATTCTGGCCATTGCCTAGAACTTCCTGTAACTGCTAGAATCGATTAAACACATGATGAAAAGACTAATAAACCAAAAATAAATTCACTACTAGGCTTGAATATCCCCAACGGGGACTGATATTTTGTCAAATATTTAGCATCAATGAAATCTACAAGTTTGGGATACAAGACAAAACATGAATGGCTGAAAACGCGTATGAAATATGGCAAGAAGGATCATCACATTCTCCCATGAACTGTTATGACATCAACTAGGTCTTTCATTTATCATTTTAAGCATTACAAGTAAACACATGAAGTAATGATGACACAAATGGTTTAATTAACCATCCTTATAACCAACATACAACCATGGAAATAATAGTGAGATAACAACCATTAAATTGACATATAAACAAGTACAAAATAAAGAGACCTTAACTAGTATTAAACATAAACATATCTCACCAGGTTTGGGACTTCCACGTACCACTCGACTGTAGAGATGTTGAACCAAATATTTCTTTTAGCTCATCACCCTTATGCCGTATTCTAAGCAGTAATGTGGGATCTCATGGGAAAACCAATCCAGAAAAAAACAAGGGAATCCAGAGGTTAAACCACCTCCATCCTCACCAAACTGCAATCACACCAAAATCAGTGTTCTGATCACAAAAGTACTAAACTTGGAATTCCATCAAGAATCGATCATTATCATTGAGGAATTTTACATCTCCTTGTCTCTTTGGATTTAGCACAAAACAATTTCGAAACCATAGGCCCTAAAATAAGACACTAGACTCTCAGTCTTTGCATCAATCTGCATCAGATCAATAGACCCTAAACCTAGACTCATCCCTTAGGCTTTATCGTGTATCCCTTCAAAACTGGTCATAGGATTCCTAGGCCTTTGGAAATGAACCTCCAAACCACCTCTGCCATGGATTCCAAAATCCATCCAGAAATTCCAAATCTCAAAACCGAGATAAAAATTCCAACACACCATGGAATCTAGAAAAGGAAATGGTGGGCTAAAGACCACTTTCATAACCCAAAAAAACCATGCCACCGATAGAAATACAACCATACACCAACATGCAAAGCCATGATTGTCAAAACCTACTAGGAAATCACACATGGAATATGTTAGCTACAAATATTCTTGCTCAAGATGCTTGATCCTTCTCCTCCTTCCTTGATCCTTGATTTCCTTCCTTCCTTGCTCCAAAATGACAGTGCTCCAAGAAAACTATGTGTCCAAGAGTGAGAGAGAGAGATAGACAAAATAAAGAGAGATTTCCAAAATTGAACTACCAAAAAAGTTACAAACTGAACCTCAAAAGCCTTTTTATTAATGAGACCTCTATTTACCTTATTTTCCGTTATTTTCCTTCATTTTCCTCCTCACGTGCAACCTATGACTTTTGACCTTACTTTTCTCTTAATTTCCTTATTTTTTATAAATAAATGTGCTAAAAATGCCGTTTTTCCTTTTTATGCCTTTGCCTTTGACTTTGCCAATTTCCTTTATCCCTAAACACATCTAGTGATTTCCAATAGGATATGTTTTCTCAACCTTTAGCTTGGAATAAGTGTCCCTTACTTGTGGTCTTATTTTTGCTTTATTAACTTTGATCACATGGAATCTTCACCAAGGTTGTTACAACTTTCAGGTAAAGTTGGCATCTTGACTGGTCATAGGGGAAAACTCCCCTTGACATCAATGCATTTCTAGTAGTTCAAAACATCAACTTATAGCTTGGAAATAAATGACATATACACAAATAGGGACCCTGCTGTGTCGAGGGTTATCCATGTAATATTCATATTAATAAAAGGGGTCTCAGAACCCATTATTTTTTCAAGTGTTAATCCATGGTCTCATAGCTCGACCGTGATATGTAACAAGTTCCTCCTCTTTATTATAAGGTTATTTATGTGTTATTTATGCATTAATAAACACATGTGCATATCCATGCTCAACATAGAATTGTGGCTTAGTCTTTTATTATCATGTGGTTTGTTATGCTTCTTATACATCAGATGTTTTGCATCTAGCATACATAATCTTTACGCAATTTTTAGCCTCCAGTCCTTACACACATACATCGATATATTCAACATATTTTATGGAGCTTTATATACACAACTCTATATAGTATTTACAATTATACATACTTGCTTTAGCCATCAAATAAAATGTGATAAATAACATTCATGCCATCAACCATTTCCCACATGGCCTCCTATGGCCCAAATTGCTTCCATTCTACCTTGCCTTGCTCTATGGCTTGGTTTTAGAGCATGAGACTCCTCTAGCTCAGAATGCACATTTTCTTTTGTTGAAACTCTCATTCTAGTTCCAAATATATAATAAAACAGTCAATTACATGATTAGAATATTGAACATACTTTTTAAGTAAAGAAATATGGAAAACATCATGAATTCTAACTAATGGAGGTAAATTTGTTCTATATGATAATGGACCTATCCTTTCAAGGACTTGAAATGCCCCACAATACCGTGTTGCCATCTTGGCACGCGTCCCCATGCTTTGGGAACTCTTCTTGGGCTTAATTCTCCAATAAATGTGTTCTCCAACCTGGAATTTTTTTTGAAACCTATGCTTATTTGAATATATTTATTGTTTATCATGTGCCACTTTCAAATTTTTCCTTATACTCTCAACCTGTAGTTACATCTCTTTAAGAATATCAATTCCTACATAGACCCTATTAATTGGATCACTCATACTAATAGGAGTATTACATCTAGTATCATATAATTCTTCGAAGTGGCTCATCTTGATGGAGTATTGGTTCCCATTGTCGTACACAAATTCTACACGAGGAAGATATTCTTACAATTTCATGGGATGATGTGTCACATACATCCTTGACATGTCCTTAAGGATCTGGTTGGGCCTCTCTTTTTATCCATTAGCTTTTTGATGAGAGGCGGTACTGAATGCTAATTTTTTACGCAAACATGTGAATAGGTCCTTCTAAAATATGAAAGTAAATATATCATCTCTATGTGAGACAATTTTCATGGGGATGCCTTTGAGCTTCACAATCTCTTTTATGAAAATTTGTGCTACATTACTAGAATATATGGTGGATTTAATGAGCATGAAGTGAGCTACCTTCCTAAGCTTATCCACAACTACCATGATTATATCATCTTTCTTAGATGCTTTGGTAAACTTGATAATGAAATTCATGTAGATCACTTCCCACTTCCATTCTGGAATAGGGATAGGTTGTAACAATCTTGCTAGGTGCTTGCATTCAGCTTTTAATTGTTGGAATTCCATGAATTTTTCCATGATATCTGCTACTTCCTTATTCATAGTTCGGTAAGGGTAGTATATTTTAATTGTTGTAAGGTTCTTTTGATACCTCGGTGGCTTGGATAGGGATTAGCATGGAATTCTCTCATTATCAGTCTTCTTTCTTCATCATTGTTGGGAAAATAGACTTTTCCTTTGAATTTGACTAAGTCTTCCTCATTGAGGTGGTATTCTCCATCCTCATCATCATGCCAAAACCTTTGCTTTACTTTTTGTTATCTTTCATCCTATTGTTTGGCACTTTTGATTCTTTCTGCTAGATTTGTTGCATATGAGCTTACACTTACCAAATGATTATCTTGGATTCTCGTACTCAAGAAATCAACCTTTATATATTTAATCTCAAATTCAAATTCACTAAGCATCACCATCCATCTGGTTTGCTTAGCATTCAACTTTGACTATCTAAATAGATATTTGAGCCCACTATGGTCTGTAATGAACATGAACTTTTGTCCAAGGAGGTAGTTCCTCCACATTTTTAAAGCATGAATGATGACAACCAATTTGAAATCAAGAACCACATAATTTTGTTCATGTTTATTTCATTTTGTAGACTCGTAGAACATGGTTTGTCATTCCTACATTAAGACCCCATCGAGTCCCTCATTGTAGCCATAAATATATACTACGAAATCCTTACCAAGATCTGTGATTCTCAGCACTAGTGCATTAGTGATAAATTACTTTAACTGCTCAAATATTTCTCCTCATTCTGCAGCCCACTCAAATATTATCCCTTTTCTCTATAAGGTTGTAATGGGTGTCCCATTTTGAAGAAATTATGAATAAATATCCTATAATATTCTGCCATTCCCATGAATGATATGATTTCATCCATGTTCTTTGGACTTGTCCACTCCTTTATGGCTTTAATCTTATCGAGATCATTTGATACACCTTCATTAGAGATGATTTGCCCTAAGTAGTGCACACGTGATAGGAAGAATGTACACTTACCAAGCTGAGCATAGAGCTTATGTTCTCTCAACAATTGGAACAGAAATTCGAGGTGCTCATGTTCGTCTTTCATTTTTTAATAAACCAATATGTCATCAACAAATATAATGACAAACTTGTCAAGTAAGGTCATAACACTCCGTTCATTAGGCACATGAAAGTGGCAGGGGCGTTAGTAAGCCCAAATGGTAGCACTATGAATTCATAGTGACCATATCTTGTTTTGAAAGAAATCTTATGAATATCCCCCTCCTTGATTCTTACTTGATGGTAGCTTGACCTCAAGTAAATTTTCGAGAAGATTGTTTCTCCCCTTAACTAGTCAAATAGATCATCAATTATTAGTAATGGGTACCTATTCTTGATGGTTACCTTGTTCAATTATCTGTAATCAATGCATAGTCTCAGGGTCCCATCTTTCCTCTTTACAAATAATACCAATGCTCCCTAGGGAGACACACTTGGACTTCTGTATCCTTTGTCCAGCATCTCCTTCAGTTATAGTTTTAGCTCAACCACCTCTCGGGTGCTCATTCCATATGGAGATTTATATGTTGGTGCTACTCCAAGTATCATCTTGATAGGGAACTGTATCTCTCTATGAGGAGGCAATATAGGAACCTCTACTAGAAATATATTCACATAATATTGCAAAAAAAAATAAAAAAATAAGAAATTCACCTTCTTTATCTTATCTTTCTCTATCAACTCCCTCGTTCTTGGAAAATTGTATTGCAAATAACATGCATCTCTTTGTGCTACTATGTTTTTCTTACATAGTAGTGATTAGCCTCACCCATATGGGCTTTGGCTTTCCTTGAAATACTATTTTCATTCATTCTTCATCCAAGAATTATATTTCTTGTCATAGACATATACCTTGGTCTAGTGTACATACATCTAGTCCATGACTAGTAACATGCCATTACCACCTAATGGTAGCACATTTAAGTGGGTTGTTTTAGTCATGCCACTAAGTTCAAATGCAATTGACTTCACCTAATCATGGAAAATTTTAGGGGCTAATGTTCGCCCACTCAGCTAATTTTCCATGATTTTTCCACAAAAAAGATTCACCAATTTCTAATTTTTATAAAAGACCATTCACCCTAATTTTAGAATATAAAATTATTTTACCTTAAAAATTGCTAACATTATGTAGAGGCCATATATAAAATCATTATAAATTTCAATAATTTTGCAAATATATCAATAAATATTTTATAGCTTGCATATTTGGGATTAGTGAGATTCGCCAACGTTTTTAAACTTCAAGAAAATTTTCCATCCTTAAAATTTTCCTTGCACCCAATGGTTGATTATTCTCCTTGTTCTTGTTGCTAATTGAACTGGCCATGGTTCACTATGCAATTCCTTGTCCAATCCACACTTTTTGACAAGCTCTCACATGTCAGAACTATAATTAGAAGAGAAATAGCTTGCTCTTGTACCTTACCTTCGAATTTAATGATGGATTCCTGGTGGCCTACTTAGTGATTTTCCAATGCCGCGTAAACCATTATGACACTCTGGGCTACTTCAACCATCGTGCTTTCCTCCTGGTCACTATAGATCTTTGGTCAAACTTCTTATTGATATGGATTGTGTCTTCTACTGTGGTTCCCAAAACAGGTCTAGCACTTGGGTGACTCTCCACTTTTGATCTTGGGTTTTCCTAACAGGGGTTGCTGCACCTTTCTATTAATGAGAAAATTGGCCTTCTATTGAGACTATCTTGTATGAGTTGCATGGTTCCCCTCTTTTATTTCTAGTTTCTTCCTAGATTAATTCCTATAACATATAATGGTTCTTTTGGCCGACCAGTTAAGTTTAATCTCAGGCATATGCCTTGCTTAATCATAGGAATGCTCTAATTTATTGATCGTCTCCTTCAGTGTATGGGTTTCAAGAAATTCAATTTTATCTCTAAATACCATATGAAACCCATTGATGATCATCTAAATTTTAACGTTCTTATCCTTGAGATATCGTACATACCAAGATAGTCCCAAAAACATGGTAACGTATTCATCAATGGTAATTTGACCTATTTTGATTTCATAGAACTCCTTTTCCTTAATATCATAATAGCAACATTCAAATAGGTATCTCTCTCTCAAGAGCTTCTCAAATTCCTGCCATGTCAACTACTTATCATTAGTTGCTCTAGTATTCCTGTTGTAGCTCTGATACCAATTGTTGTAGCTCTGATACCACTTGTTGTAGATCTAACCCAAAAATATATGAAAATATAAATAAACCCAAGAATAACAAGATTTGAATAGATAGAAATGCTTCTTTATTATCAAACCCTTAAGGTAGGGAAACACCATACATTCACTCCTTAAGGAAGGAGAACACTCAACAAGCCATATGCCTGTTCATACAATAATCTTTGACTATTTCTTCACCATCTCCCATGTGGAGTCTCTAGCCTCTATATAGGCCTCATACATACAATACCATGGATCATTACCATGGTTCCCTCATACCATCCACTAAAACATGGGCCCATACATATACAACTATTTGTGTCCCTTACTGAATATGGGTTAACCACCTAATTTATTACTATGGCCCATCCCATTATTACATTATTACCTTGGGCACCTCCCTTGGTACCCCATATTATCCCCCCTAGGTATACAACAATTCCTCAGGTCCTCCCACAAGATTTTGGATTTTCATTTTAAGACATAAGAGGTGACTATGGATCACATCCTCATCAAATATGGGGGATTTTACCTTTTCAAATTATTCAAGCATATGTTTCTCTCTGAATGATGGTGATGGTGAGAGTGATGGTGTCTCCAAGTAGCAGAAATACATAGTTTTCTTGAGTGGGGCACCTACCTTCTATCCATTCCTCCTGAAGTACTCAAAGGTTCTACCCATGGTACAATTTTAGGCTTCCATGATTGGCCCTTTCTAGAACCACCACTATCTACTCTATTGGTGTTTTCTTCCAACTCATGAAGGTTTTTTGAGGCTCTATGATTGGTCCCCATTTCATACTGCCTTTGCCTCTACTAGTCTAAGAAACTTTGCAAGATGAGTGTATTGATCTCAACTTGCATTTCTTGGGCTCTTCCTAGAATCTCATTATCGGCCTTAAAGATCCTCACCTCATCCTTAGAGGCCTTAATTAGTATGATTTTGTGACTAAATTTAAAAAAAATGCCATACAATGTGCATGTTTATCTAATATGATAATGCAAAGTTACATATGGTAATTACAAGACTAAATAATATCAAGTGAAAATAAAAATAATTTCAACCATATAAATTTTTATTTATCAAGTATCAAGTATTACAATATGAGTTTCCAACTTAATATGGGTTGGACTACAATTTACACTTGAAATATTGTTTCATTATTTCAAAACATTATCACTGTGTTTCCAAAGCATTGCAAGTGAATTCACCAACTTTGAAGGCTTGACCATCAGTCTCTATGACTGTGTCTTATGCAAGATATTGGCTCTAAGGGTATCACTAGACAAATTCTCTTCTATCTCTCATTTTTCATTTGTTGCTCTAGTGTTATTGTTCTCCTCTTTCTTCAATTGTTGCTTCTTACCATTAATATTGAGTTCCTCTCCTAAAAATGAAAGAAGATACAATGCAGAGTATAAGACATGAAAGACAATGAATACTTGAATATAAAATAAAGTAGACTATAAAATATTTATATGACATATACTTCAACATTCGATAGTGGCCATTATGTGGCTAGATGACCTGTATAAACGAAGCAAATAAAATGTTACCATAGAAAATGGAATTAGAGGGGAATTCATCATGCATGCTAGGATTTTTTGTGTGTGCGCACATCATATTGCTCACTTATAATTGTATCAAAAACAAAGAGTATGCAAAATGACATGTAGTGACATGTGGGTGTCTATTTGACTCAATGATATGTTTGATTTTTTAACCCATTCCAATCCTACCACAATGAAATCAAGAGAGACAAGGACACAAGAAGGATTATCGATAAATGAAATTAGAGACTTTAGAATGTAACTCAATTGTACCTTAATGTAATGATAAGTATTTGTAGCTTCCTAGTCACCAATGAGCATTAAATCACACTATGAAAAATTCCTTTCATTATGATAATTTCCTTGCACCTACACTAATCCTCCGCAGTAGTCCCTTCACTTGCCTAATAGATATAATTTTATAAACAATCCTACTCTTGGAATTCTTCCCTATATGGATCATGTTTCTCCCCCATATTGATAGTTATTTTTTAAGGCAATGGAATAGAACTCTCCAATTGCATCATCGCCTTTCAAAACAATGCTTGAGTATTTGTAGGTGATTGTTGAACCAGTCTCTAATCAGGTCCATGAAATCCTTGATTTGTTTCCATCACAAAAACAATTATAAATCCCACATCTACATTCCTCATCCCCAACATACAAATTATTTACAGTGGAATACTTTATCATTACTCCCTCAGTGTGATAGATATCCACTACTCTGGCATGGAGATGATTGGTGTCCTAAAATGGTATAATTCATCCTATGTCACAGAACTCCTCTCATCTACAAAAATAAGAGTCCTCTAAAAATTCCTAGTCTTAATCACATTCATCCTGAAATAACTGGATATTTCAATAGGTGAAAAAGTGTACTTGGATATTTAATAGTTTTTATCACTAAAAGAATAAAAATACAATGCAACATAATAGTTATCAATAGGAGAAGCAATCCTGCCAAGCTACTTCCTAACTAGATAAATATACTCATGAATTACCTCTTATAACGAAAAAAAGATAACCTCAACTATCTATAGAGTCTACCCATGCATGGTAGCAATGAAAACACTGTCGAAAACAACATCTACAACAACATTGGTCAATCTCTTCTTCTTGTCAAAGGCATGCCCAACTTTTGAAAAGTATCAAGCAAGTCAGGGTCCACCTCATGCAAGCTCCTCTTCTTATTCTACTCTCTTTGTTTAGGTTTAGAATAATACCAAAGGTCTTCGAAATTTATGGGTGGGTAAAAGTTATCAGACCATTGAGTTCTTCCATTTTTAATCATTGTCTGTATGAATTGAATCTAAATTTGAAAATTCGTTTAGGTTCCTTGTTTTTAGCTGAAATTAACCTAAGATTTGGAGAATTCTAAGGTTTAATGGATCTAAGTATATTATACTTAAAATATAGTAACATGGTCTAAAATAGTAAGCATTGAGATCAGAATCTAAAGATGAAACATAAAATATTTTATGTTCATGATTACAAGAAATTTTAATTTCATGTAACGAAGTTTGAGGAAGGTCTAGAATTTTCATCCTACCAGAAAATTTTCTTGCATCACCTGAGCGCTTTTAATTTGGCATGGTAGAGTCCATTACTCAAACAATCAGCCATTAAAAAAATGTGAAAATAAAAAATAAAATTTCATGCATTCTAACCCTAGAAAACTTAGGGAGGACCGAACTGATCTGTACAATAAGGACATGCAAAATGCTTACTTTTCCATTGTGTTTTGATGAGTTGATGGATGCAATCAAGATCTGCATTATTGTAATCATTAAACCCTTTGTACAATAAGGACATGCAAAATGCTTACTTGTGCATTGTCTTTAGATGAATTGTTGGCCACAATAAATATCTACATTATCATAATCATTAAACTCTCAACTCTAGATAAAATTTATGATTTAATCATATAAACCCACAAAATTATTTACCCATAAGAACAAAAATTCTCTTTAGTAAAAAGGAAGAATAGAGGCCAAATTCATAGCCATGTACACATTACCAAAATATCATAATCATTAAACCCTCAACTGTAGATAAAATTTATGCTTTGATCATATAAACCCTTGAAATTATTTACCCATAAGAACAAAAATCCTCTTTATTAAAAAGGAAGAACAAAGTCAAAATTCATACCCATGTAGAAATTACCAAAACATGCATGTCCAATGAACTTTCCTTTATCATAATCATTAAATCCTCAACTCGAGATAAAATCTATGCTTTGACCATATAAACCATCGAAATTATTTACCCATATAGATAAAAATCCTCTTTAGTAAAAAGGAAGAACAAAGTCCAAATTCATACCCATGTACAAATTACCAAAATATCCATGCCCTTTCCCTTCCTCAATCTAATCGTTGATGCTCTCCTAAGGTGTTTCCCATAGAAACTCCATCTCGGGTTCGAATCCCGTGAAATCTATACCAGTTCTTATAAATATAATATAAATATATACATATATATATATACAATATAATATATATAATATATATATAATATAATAAAACGACATAGACCACCTTAGCTAAGGATCAGGGATAGACAAGAAAATTGACAATTATAAGAATTAAATATAGTCATGATTTTTTAAAGTTTTCATTATTTTATTTTCTTTGACATGATTGATCCGAAATATAGGTTTAATATTTTATAACCAATACCATGGGCCAATACAATGGCTTATCAATATTAGAAGTCCAATAGCCATAACTTATTTCACAACTAAAATATTTCACAACAATATGGCAAGATTCTTAACCATGGATATTGACCCCCACATTACGCTAGATATTATCAACATGTAACAAATAGCCTTTGTTACAATACCATAGGTCAATACCATGGATTATAGATACCACATGCCCAAAAAAATATAAATTATTTCACCAACAAAATATTTGATAACAATACACATGCCCAAAAAACATAAATTATTTCACAATCAAATATTTTATAACAATATGTCAAGATTGTTAACCACGAATGTTCACCCTAACTTTACCATGGATATTAAGTTGTAAATCCATTTTGTTACAATACCATGGGCCAACACCATGGCTTATCAATACCACATGCCAGGAAACCATAACTTATTTCATAGTAAAAATATTTTATTTTAATTTAATTTTACAACATTTTTTTAAATGAATCTAAAAGGGAAAATGTTATAATTTGAGATATATCTAAACCATCTATCGTCATGACTACTAAAAATATTCCCATAGAAATGAAAATAAGGTTTTAATGAAATTAAGCTAAACAATGGATCAATGGGTCGGTTATTTTATTATGATATATATATATAAATAAATAATATATAAGAAAATGCATTGATCCATTCATAGCTAAGAATGAAGCGATGAGAGCAAGAAATTAACTAATTATAATCGATTAAATATATGTGCATGTGTTTTTTTAAAAAGATTTTCAGTAGTGATTTTCTTTGCATGATTTGATCCAGAATATTTTCATATTTACAACCAATATTTTTCTATTAGATAATTTCTTAAACA
>APFE031070042.1:0-21398 GCA_000404065.3 Pinus taeda
ACCTGGATCTACATACTTTTGCATGGTAATTTTTCCCATCATGATATCTGCAATTTTTCCTACCAGGTGGATTCTTCTTGTATCTCTTGGTTTCCTTCCTGATCTTTTGAGACTCAACTCCTTTATTGTTTTTGCTAGAATAGGAATCTCTCTAATGGCTTGTAGCAAGGGGATCTTGATACAGACATTCTTTAATGCATCTAAAAAATCATAGTCAGGCAACAAGATTTGTTTTTCGACCCCTTTATCAATTTGTAATCTTTCAAGGAAAGGAGGTGTAGATGGAGATGCAGGTTGCTCAACTATAGGAGTTGTGGGGGTTGACTTTTCTTTCTCTTTTTGAGTGTTTGAGTTTTGAAGAGATGCTTCCTTAGAACCCTTATTGACTTTAAGAGAGTCCTCCTTAGAGGTATCTTGCTCTTAGACATCTATAGAAGGTTTTTCTAAAACTCTACCAGACCTGAGTTGTACATCATTAAGAGGAACAATCATACAGGCAGGAAATTGTTGTCCTTCTATCATATAAGTATTCTAAGGATTTTTATTGTTAGGATTTGGCAATGGCTGAGTGGGCAGTTGATTTGTCTTTTTCTTAAATGGAAGCATGAGTTGAGGATTTGGATTTTGTTGAGAAGGTTGTTGTTGTGGAAATGGTAGTGAAAGTTTTCGATTTTGATTTGGAAGTTGTGGAGTTTGTTGATTTTGAAAAGATGGAGGATATTGATAGAATTGAATCCCTTGCATCCCTTGTGGCCATGATTGATATGGATTTTGAGGTTTGTGCCAAGGTTGTTGCCAAGAATTCCAATTTGGAGGGGGTTGAAAATTCATAGGGTTGTTAAACCCTTGATTTTGTTGCCCCTGCCAAGGTCTTCTTGAAACAAAACAGAGAGATTCTACTGAATTTGGATCTTCTTGAAGACAGCTTGAGCCCAGGAATTGAAGGACAATCCTTGGTCTCATGATTCTCTGAGAAAATCATACATGTTTCTACAACTTTTGCATCCAAGGGGCATTCCCTTAGAGCATGTTTCTTTCTACATTTTGGACAAAAGATGGCCGAAGCACCGGCTTCTGTTTTCTGCTTGTTTTGAATTTTAAGGGTGTCTAGTTGTTCACTAAGACTCCCTAGGATATCAGTTTTGAATTCATCAAGCATATTGCCAATCTCTGCCCTACTTATCGATCCAGTTACAGATTTGTTTGCTCTAATAAGAGAAGGATCTCTAGGCCCTTTTCCCGTTTTAGATTTTCCCCTCGAGATATGGACACATAGTTCTGCTATGTCACGAAGTGGAAGTTGAGAAATGTTTCCCTTCCCCATCAGTTTGAAATATCTATCCATTCATCTCTAATGGCTTTCAGTAGAAGGGCTTTCAAGGTTTCCTCATCTAAGTTACTCATTTTTGATCTCTTTAAGTTGTATTAAAATATTTCAAGTAAATCCTCCAAGTTTTCATCTTCTTTTTGCATCATTTTAAATACCTCATCCTTGTGATTGGTCGGCATACAATAATCCAAGTATCTATCCAAAAATGTTTGTTTCATATCATTCCAAGTCCTAATAGATTGGGTGACTAATCCCATGAACCATTTCAAAGCGGCTCCCTTTAATGTTGAAGGAAATGGTTTGAGTTTTTGCAAGTCTTCCATATAGTCATAGGTTCGTCACACGACTTCAAACTCAAACATAAATGTTTTAGGATCCTCACTTCACAATCCATAAAAGTTGGGGAGGACAGATGGTGAGATGTTTTTCATCGTTGTGTGAGTTTCATCATCAACTATAGGGAATCGAAACGAGTTATCTCCTTCCCTATTTCTTCCATTATTACCTCCACCTCCACCATTGTTACCTCCATTATTTCCTCCTCCTCTACCTCTACCCCCAAATCCATTTACCACTTCCTCTGTCATGATAGTTTCCTCAGAGTCTTCTGGTTCTTCTATCAAGGGTGGATGAGAGAGAGTTTCTTCCTTCTCTTCTTCGGGTGATTCTACTTCTTTGATTATAATATGCTCTCCTGTAGAAGTGAAGAAAGGGTCTTCTCCTATATGAGATTGGGTAGATAATGTAGGAGAATCCTATAATTCAATTGCTTCTCCTTGAATTCCAGGAACCTTAAGGCTAGGAGTAGATGGTAGTGAATCTTTTCTAAGCCTTGAAGAAGCTGGAGTTGTGAAAATCGAACCCTTGGCCCTAGCTATAAACCTTCCCCTAGAATCTCTTGCTCTATGCATGTCATTTTTATTTTTATTTTTATTTTTCTCTTCAAGTTGGGCTAATAATTCTCTTTCGGATCTTCTAGATCACACTAGGTGTAAGAAGAGAGCATACTCAAGAAATTATTGAACCAATAACTTTCTTTTCTGATCCTCCAGATCACACTAGGTGCAAGAGGAGAGCATACTTCGAGAAGTTATCAATTTTCCCTTCTTTGAATTTTTTTTTATGTAAGAGATTGGCTACCTAGTTACACTCCCCTAGCAACGGTGCCAAATGTTTGGTCCATTTAGTGTGTCTTAAATTGCTACATTAATTATCAATCCGGGATTCGTAAGCTGGCGAAGTGTAGCGCACTATATGTCCAAGATAACCTATTTCTTACTTTTGTCGTTTTTGATTCTTTTATTTTGTTTTGGGGGTTTTTATCTTTGTTTGTTTCCTAATGTGAAAGAAAACTATAGAAGGAAAGTATGGATATAGATTTTAAGGCAATTCTATCCTTTATAGTGATTTCCAGATCTTAACGCTTCAGAGGGTCTTAGAACATACTAATGATGAACAAAAATGAAGATGTGTTGCTACTTAAGTCAAACAAGAAATAAACTAGTGCTGCTACTTAAGTCAAACAAGAAATGAACTATGGATCATGAAACCATTTTCCCTGCTGCTGTCCAAATTAAAAAAAAAAATGAATTAAGCTACTGCACAAACAAATAAAAAATTGCGATCTAATAAAAGTAAAATCAAATTGCATCATTCATAGTCTGATTCCTTGCCAAGTAGTCTAAGCTATGGCTTTTGAAGGTAACCATGAACGACTTGAGCAATCTGATATCTAATTGCAGAAAAGTAAAACTAAAATCAAACCACATCAATTCATAGTCTAACCCCTTTCCAGGTAGTCTAAGCTATGGCTTTCGGAGGTAATCATCAACAACTTGAGCAATCTGATATCTAATTGCAGAAAAGTAAAACTAAAATCAAATCACATCAATTCATAGTCTGGTGCCTCACCAGGTAGTCTAAGTTATGGCTTTTGGAGGTAATCATCAACAACTTGAGCAATATGATATCTAAATTGTCTAACAAAGCAAATGAACTAAACTAAAATCAACAAAACAGAACTGGAATTAAAAAAAAAAAAAAAAGCAAGTTAGCAGAAAGACTGATTCCATGTCACTAGTTTTTGCAAAAGGAAATGTGTAAAAGTGCCCGGGCCTACTTCTATCCTGAAACATACACACACACTGATCAACGTTAACAATACTATACAAAGCTTGTAATATCATGAATAGGAGTGAAATGTTAATATCATAGCAAAAGAAATATATACAAGTGAATAACTATGGAATATATGCAATGGAATTAAAGAAACACTACATCAAACTATATAGCAATAAAAGAACAAAACCTTAGTGTGCAGGGGCCCTTTGCACAGCCTCGGCCAACAAGCTATCAATCAAGAATTATGCTCACGCAATCATGTAGAAACAAAGTCTTCTTTTATATCTCAAAACAGCATTATCACAGTGGGACTAGTGTCTCGGCACAGCAACTTAACAGTGAATTTACATAAGAAAAAATACTAATTGTATGCATTTGGAAACACGTTATTTATAACAAGAAACTCACAATTGTTTTCCTATGAAGCTACATTGATAGAGGACACGTAAAAGACAACGTCCATGGATTTAGCATCATGGTTGTCGAGATTATGCAATCTATTGAAAACAACTTTTGGATTTAGATCATGGTCAGCCTACAGGTGTCAGTGTGCCTCCAAAGATCTAGGAATGGCCACGGAAATCTTCACGTGTTTGAAAATGGAGTCCTGTTGCCGTAGGACTCCCCTGTTTGACCACTGCTTGACCACCATTGACCACATCTTTTCCTAATGAATCCAGCTAGACCAATAGGACCTGATCCATGTCCTGGGCATCTCCAACTTGCCCATGTGGCTTACTTTGTCTCGTAACACCTGCAACCTGGAGTTTAACAAAAACGACTGTGGAAATTTGAACTAGTTGCGGAAAGTGGCTGCATTCCGCATCTCATAAGCAAAAATCTAATTCAAACAGCAAACACAAGGACATAGTTAAGAACCACTTTAAATGCTCTTTTATGATTAATATGCAATGATGTTGATAGCTTAGGAGGTCTAGGTGAATGGAAAGGGTCTAGGAAAATGTGTAGGAAATATGGAAGTTCAGGGCTCAACACCCTCATACAAAGAGAGGGGTTGTCTTCTAGGGAAAAAAACCCTAAACCAAACATAAGTTCTACGATCAAATCATCTACCTAATGAATGACCCAGATTGACTAGAAATTACTATACTTTTAGAAGGCAATTTTACATCCATTTTTAGCTTCGGGGACGCTACCCCCGAAACCCCTACTGGGGGACCACTGGCCCTCGAACCCCCTAGAACCCCCGTGGGGGGGGACAAGTCCCCCCCGCATCGCCCCGCATGGAGGGGTGTACAAACTTCCTGGGGTATACATACGGCTAAAACAAAGACCTCTAAATAATCATGATCCACACCCAACACCTAGGGTGGCTTGTTCAATCCCCCTAGTTGGGGGGTATGCAAGGGACGGGAGCCCCGCTACATGTGGTTCGGCATAACACCTCAAAAGAAATTTTTGGAGTTGTTTTTTGCACCTGTTTTTGGTAGTTTTCAGCCCAAGGTTTTGTAGTTTCATTTATGGAACTATGGTTGGTTTGGTAATTCATATGCAAAAAGATATATATTGTATTGTAATATATTGTAGATAAGAGATAATGAAAACAAAGCTTGCTAGTGTTCTCAGATTTGGATTTCAAGGATTAAATATCTATGTAAATGTGTGTTTTCCATTTTATCTTTTTTATTTTATTAAAATTATATTTGCAATGTTAATTATGCACGGTTAAAAATTACAAGTGTAACTATAAAAAGGGAATGTATTAGAAGCCTTTGAGTCACAACAACTTTAGTTAGATTATGACTTTAACCTTGTTGATTAGGGAGGTCAGTGAATAAGCCTTTAATCTATTCAAGGGCTTTAAATAATATTTTCATTTGAGATTAGTGGAGGGATCCCTTTTATGTTGTGTTAACCCTATGTGACCATTTTTTAATGTGTTAATAACCCCTAACTCAACACTTGAAGTATGGAACCTTGAATCCTATATTTAAATGAGAAAGTGATAATGTAGCTTTAGAAATTGAGCTAATATGAATTATTGGAATGAAAACTATGATTGCCATAGTTTTTCTAAAATGGTTGCAACTTGATATGGAATGAATTTTGTAGTGCATTGATGTTTCCTTCAATTTTCTTATTATGCAACTAAATATGAAAATTATTGACTATGTGATAGTGTTGAAACCAATTTAGTAATTTTTGTAAATGGTATATTGAAAGGATGTTATGCCAAAGAAGCTAACATTGTTTCAATGAGTGTGAAAACATATTGCAGGTAGAATATGTCGAGAATGACATGGGATATAAATCCATGAAAAAATCTAAAAATATTATTTCTTGCAAAGAGTCCAACATTATGAAAAGAGTTTCCCAGTTTTGAGACTTGACTTCTATGTGACGCAAGTTTGGAAAATATTTTTATTATTATATTGAAAATCTCATGATAAATATCATGGGGCTTATATGCATGTGATACAGTTGGGACTATGTATCTATCTGAGAAGGATAGATGATGACTATAAAAAAGAGTGGCATACTAAAAGACTAGGAAGTATTCCATGTAATTCCTCAGAGGGATATTCGTGAATTTCCTCGTTAGAACAGCTGAAGGATGTAAAGCAGAGAGCCAAGGAACAAGGCCACTAAAGTGATATTGGACCCAAAGACAAGAGGATCTTGATAAAGTAGATAAAATAAGGAATGGGATGGCCTAGACACTGAAATGGTGAGTAATTACCTAGAAGGGGAGACTTTTCACACACTCATTGGATTGGGAGTGTGAATGAGTATGTACAATTGCAAGAAGTGAGATAAACTTGTTAGTTGTGAATATTAATCCAGAATTGAAGAATAAACATACAAATAAGTATTATGGTTAAAAAAATATTTTTATCTAGATTTGTGAGAATTTAGGAAAATGCTTATGCCTAAAAAAAATTTAATATAGTTGTTCATTGATAAGTCTTGTATGAATTTCAAAGATCTAAAAGTTACCAAAACCATGAAACATAATTCCATTACTGAAGCAGTGGAAGGAATCAATAATATGAAGAATGATTTTTCTACAAAGAAGCAAGGAAGTTGATGTAGTGTTGTAGTGGCTACAACCACCCTCCAAAATATTGCCTTAGCTTTGTTTTGGAGCCTCCCTACCAACCTTTCATAGAAGCATGTCTTGCTTCATGATGTACACAAGCTTCAGCATTTTTCTTGTAGAAAGGCAGCCTATCTATCAGAGCTTGATGCACCCCCCTCACATGTTGTTTCTCCAGACTTGGTCCAACTGCAGGCTTAGTAGCTCCCTCAAGAAATTACACAATTTTGGAGGGAAACCAGCCTTCCCTTCAGAAATTGCGCCATTCTGTCAATTAGGCTTCATCCAGAAAATTATAGAATTCCTCCCAGCAAGGCTGCTCAGCCGAAGAATTGCACAATCCTAGGCAACAGTCAACCACCCTGCCCAAAAAATGCACAAATATCATGGGCATCAGGCCTACCTCCCTTCCAGAAATGTGAATTTTCTCCCAGTAGTTGACCAGCCTCTTGCATGTGCAATTGAGTTGATCGGTTACCTCCGAGACAGAGAAAAACCAATTTGCATGGATGGGATGCTTCTCCCAAGGCAACATGCAAAGACATCCCTTGATTCAGGGCTCTATTTTAGCAGTTAGATGTTGCATGCAAGGATCATCTCGGAAACCCCCCCACCAAGTGTCGCTCTTCCTAGATTTGTGGCATGCACGTCACATCTTCAATTTTATCAAAAATCATGAACTAGACACTGTAGAGCTCATTCCTAACATCAACCTTGCAACTCTGACATCCCACATCACATCCAGGAGCCGTCAGCACATTTAGCTCAACTGTTTTTGGGTAAGATCGCTTCCCATGTCTGGCACTTTTTGTGCTTCGCTTCGTATGAATTTTGTCTACTTGATTTCAGTGAGCGCTTGCTATTGTTTTCGTACATGCTAACTTGCACTAGCACTGTTTCAGTTTTTGTTAACATATCACTGCTGTTGCATGCATGAAATGGTTTTTCATGAACAGTCATTGATTTGGCGCATGTTGTTCCATTTTCTAAATCTATCATTCACTGTTTCTATGTAGGATCATTCACCTATGCTTACACTCAATATCACCATGCATTCGCATTCACGTTCACTTTCAATTGCCTGTCGGCGAGTTTGGGCAACCTTGGCTTGGACTCTGCCTCACCAAGATAGTATTGCACAATCCTGAGAGGGAAGGCTTTGTCTTCCTCTTAGCAAATGCACATTTCTACCCAGTGACTATCCTCCAGTCTTACATTGCACAATTCTAAGGGAGAGTAACTACTCACCTAGAAAATTACGCAATCCAGTCACTGAGCCTGCAACCATTGCTAGTTGAGATTGTGCATTGTGAAATCCCAGTAGTCAAAAGTCAGACTAGATTATGCATTATGTAGTTCCAGTAATCAGTTAGCCTCCCAGTAGCCCAGACTGTGCCTTACACAGTCTTGGCAGTCATTCTCCGGACCTCCTAGTGGAAATTGCGCAACCTTCATGATCAGTCACACAATTATGTTGCAAGTCAACTCTCAAGTTCATTTTTGGTTTTCAACTGACGAATTTATTTCCATGAGTGTTGCCATGTCTCCAGGTATCACAGATGTTCATCTGCCTCTCATCAGTATAGTTATAATGGTTTCCAAGAGAGCAGAGTTGAAGACACTGTTGATAGCACACTTGGGGATGTAGTCAATCAAGTGTCTATGGAATTTCCTACCCACGAAGACATAAAGTTGTTCATAGTCAAGGACATCAAGATATGATGGTAAGAGCATCACAGTGAGTAGCATCATGAACAGCAGCTGAAGGCAACATACCGGATGCAACGAATGCAAGAGGAAGGTTGTTGACAACAAGGGAGAAGAATAAAGTTGCAAGCTCAAGCAGATCCACTTGTGGTGAAAGAAACTTTGGAGACTCAGGATATGAGGTGATAGCATGACATGAAGATCACGTGAAGGAAGATAATGGAACAGAGAAGGAGTTGCATGTGCTCAAGCAGCAACTCAAGGAAGAACATGTATTGCAGTGGGCGCAACATGCACTCACAAATGAAGCTGCACCTATACAAGTTAAAGATACATCCCAACAACTGGCATAGAGTAGACATGGTGAGTGGGGTTGTTGATCACATGCAAGGTGATTCAGCAGCATGCATGTCATCATGCACATGCATGCAATCCCACCCATTCGGCACACTCACCAAGGCAAAGACAAGAAGCATGTCCAACTAGAGATGAACATGTAGTTAACAATTGATGTGCATGACCACCAGCACACACTGGAAGATAAACATGGATACTATGCATCAGTGTGTTTTTGGTTCAGCCGCACCCAAGAAGATCATGCGAATGTTAGCAGACAAGTTAGATGGAGGATCCACACCAATGCACCTCACTGTAATGGAGGCAAGAGTTCGCTTCATTAAGATGTCACCATGAGTTACAGATCCATTTGGGCACATCAATCCAAACCTACAAATTAGTAGTATTAGGGCCCATCAAACCCTAATTCAGTTGTTACATGCCCTAAAGAAGTCAACCATCAGAATTCCTAGCTTCCCAAGACGTTTCATGATTAAAATCATCTAGAAACTGCCTCTAAGAATATTAATGCATGCTGGCCTTCATTAGGGTGTGCTTCAATGTAGACCATACACCGATAGGGTGCTATGCAGTGCACTTCAACCCTCTTTGGCCTGCGTTGGGCGAATTTGAGCAAAATTTGCATTAGGATTTGGGAACATTCTTATCCATTAGATGCATATAGAAGATTCCCAAGTTTATCTACTCCTTTGAGCTCGTATTTGGATGAGGAAGAGAGTTAAGGAACATCAATCCCTTTATCCCTTCCTCCATGGAACTAAATCCTAAGTTTGGGAGGGCATTCATTATTACCATTTATGGCATAACTTCCTTCATTCACCTATAAAAAGACCACTTGTCTAAGTGATCAGGGGCTGGAAACCATTGAATTATAGGGAGATGCTATTAGTATGAGACTTGAGTTGATTTCAAGTATTGTAATGATGTCAAAATGTCTTGCTTGTTATGAGGAGAGGATGGGATTGAACTAGAGGAGTCATGCTGAATCAAGCAAATTGGGTTGTAACTCTTCCTTTTACTAATAAAGTGTTCAAATATTTTTCCATATGTGTATCATTTACTTGATTCCATGCTATCTTTAATCAATAGATCATTATCATATGCTTTGATCGGTTTTTATCTTCTGTCTGTGTGTAGGTACTATTCAAGCAGATTAAGTACAGAGAGGAGCGGTAGAATTAACCAAGGGAGATAAGGAGTAAGTGAAAGCTACAGGTAGGCTTCTTTACCTATGATTTAATCTATTGATCATACAAAAAGTAGAGAATACTTTGCATTGTTGTTCTAGACTTAGCTACTAGTCTAGGGGTTTAAGTGTTTATCCATAGACACTAAAACTTCCGAAAACAAATTGGCGACTCCACTGGGGAAGAATCATCTTTCCTAGTAGCTAATCCACCTCCTTAGACACATTGACATACTTTACTTGTTGTAATTCAACCTTTTGCATTGAATTTTTGTCAAAATTTGAGGGTAGATGACTCTTGAGTGGCCTCATAGGAATCATCGTAGGCTAGCCTTAGAGATAGTGTGTTGCAATGCACCCTCCAATTAGAGATAGTGCATTGCAACGTAGTTACTTCCTCTTTGGCCTAGACTAATCTTCCTAGGGTCAAATTCCCACCCTTGGAATTAAATTTTTTGCCAAAATTCTTCTAATTGCTTGTTTGCTGATTGTAAAAGGATGTCATGTCTCAGAAAGTAGGTTTTCATCTCCTTAGCTGGCCCTACTTAGACTAGGATTAATAAATGTGTCTTATGTATTTACTTTGTCATTTTCAATCTATAGTCGAAAGTTAGTTTTTGGTTGATTGATCTTTGTCGAAAGAAAGTGTCGTAAAATTGTATTTTCTTTCGAAAGTTGAATTTTCGTAAAGTCCTCATTCATCAAAGATCGATTGATTGATGTGTGCATATGATTAGTCTTTTCATTGAAAGTATCGTAATTCCTCATTTCTTTGAAAACGAAAGTGTCGTAAAGTCTTCCTTTCCTTGAAAATAAATTGTCGCAAAATCATCATTTTTAAGAAAAGAGTTTATTGATCAATTGTGCATTAGTTTTCCTTTTTGTTCATTCACATTAAGGGAAATCGAAAAGAAATACATGCATTGTGCATATTAAAGTTTGTGAATGCTTGATAGGAATAGCTAGGGAAATTGCATTAGATATGCTCTTTGCTTTTTGTCAAAGATCTGATTGCTCTATCCCTTACAAGCTGAGGTTTTTATAGTTCAAACGAAATCAAAAGTTTGTTTATCATATTAGTTGCATTTTAGGAATTGCAAACATACATCATGTGGTGAAACTTGAAAGGAAAATTCTAAAGAAGATTAACTTAAAATTTATCTGATTTATGGGGGTACACCTTCAACTGAACAAAATCAACCTCCAGTTGATCCTAAAGTTGACCTTTCGCATTCTTCCTCATTTGTTTCTCCCTCCCCTTCTTCCTCTTCACTTGGTGAAAGTAGTGATACTGGTAACCAGGTGGCTGAGAAGAAGAAGAAAGGCAAGGAGAAGAAGAAGAAGCCAATTCAGCAAGGGGGCAACCAAGCAACCATTGCTTTGAATGCATCATTTGATGAAAATCCACCCATTAAACTTCCTAAAGCCAAATATCCATGCATAATTTGTATGGGAGACCATTGTCATTGAGATTGTCCTTACTTTCCTCGGATCTTGAAAGAATGGTCTTCTCGTTCACACCATCAGGTGTCATCAACCTCTGGAGATCATGTTGGTAACACACCATCAACTAGTGATAGAAAAGTTCATAGACAGAAGGGAAAGGTCAGGATTCCATGTAGGTTATGTGAAGGTAATCATTCCCTTCACCTTTGTCCCTTTTTGGATGAAGCCAAAAAAGTGTTGGATAACTGTCCTGCTTCACCCCAGCGACTTCCATCTGGTTACAGGAAACTCTCCCTAAGTCCTTCACTAGTTGAAGAACCGACTGACTTAAATCAACCGTCGGCCAAAGCCACTCTCTCTAAAAGTGAATCATATGAGTATATACTCGACCAAAGTCAATAGATCAAGGTAATAGTTGACCCAATTTCACCTTCAGCTAATCGTACCTTTCCCGAAGAGAGTGAAAATGATACCATTCAAGTTCTTTTCGTTACTTCGGATTTTAACGACCTTGGGGGCAATATGCCTGCTCCATCAAGACAGGAGGAAAACCCTCCAGTTCTCATAACTCAAGGGGTCAATTCTCCCATTTCTTCGGGTACCCCCTCCAAGTAGTCTAGTCACTTCCTTTCATTGGAATCAACTAGCAAGATCCCACCTTCCTTCTTATGTACCTTTCCGGATCATAGTACAAGTTTGTAAAATGATCATGTCTGGCACTATTATAGATGAAGGTGCATCCATGAGTATCCTTTCCTCAACTACTTGGAAAGTGCTTGGTTCACCACCGCTTATGCCCATTACACAGAATCTGTTAAGCTTTAACAAAGGAACAAGTCGACTGTTAGGGACCCTACCTAAGTTACGTATTACTTTGAGAGGGAAAACTATTCATCTGAACGTGATCGTAGTCCCAAGGTTGTTAGATTACAATTTACTTCTTGGGTGTGACTATGTTTATAACATTGAAGCTATTATTTCAACACTCTTCCGAGTGATACATTTCCCGAATGAAGGCAAGATTGTCACTGTTGACCAGCTTTCATTTCCCGGTCCAAACATAGCTCCAAGTCAATCATCATCTCTAAATGGTCCATTTACATCAATGGTATCACTTGAACCTTCATTTCATCCACTGGATAGCCATGAGTAATCTAGTGAAAGTAATGAAGCTTGGGGGGCATGCACCTAATGGTAAAGATAAGTTTCCCTGTAGGTTATGTGATTGGTCTATCATACCATTCACCTTTGTCTATTCTAGACGAAACCTGTAGGTTATGTGATTGGTCTATCACACCATTCACCTTTGTCTATTCTCGACGAAGCCAAAGAGGTGGTAAAGATAAGTCTCCCTGTAGGTTATGTGATTGGTCTATCATACCATTCACCTTTGTCTATTCTGGACGAAACCAAGGAGGTGTTGGATAACCGTCCTGCCTCACCATAGTGACTTCCAACTAGTTACAAGAGACTCTCCTTTTCATCATGCTAGGGGCATGCAACCCTTTTTTCAAGCATAGTTTTTCATTTCAAGATTGTGTAAAAATGAAACTGAATTAAAGCATAGTTTCTTCATTTTGAGCTTGTGTAAAAATGAAACTAAATTCAAGCATAGTTTCTTCGTTTTGAGCTTGTGTAAAAATGAAACTGAATCCAAGCATAGTTCCCCATGGTTCAAACTTGTCAATAAATGAACCCATTTTCAATTTTTAACCTTTGAGATTGCCATTCTATCAGCCTTTTAAGCCTTGGTTGTGTACATCCCATCACCACCATCCCTTTGGCCGATCATACGCTCTCACTTGGTTGTTTTACCTTTTTTGAGGACAGTTGTAATGAGTGGTCTTATTAGCCAGCCTCTTCACATAAATCAACATGTTTTGAGAAGTTCCAACATCACCGGAACCAATTGCTACCCTAGACACCACTAGTTCCTCAAAATAGAGTCCTCTTTAAACCCTTTTCAGACTCGTTAAATATGAAAAGATTTTTGAGCGCTTGTCCTTTCCAGCTCGTTAAAGTAATTGGAAATGTCATCCCTCCTGTATTATTTTATCCTTTTTTGGGACCTAAGGGATTATCTTACGAAAAAAAACTTATGGAGTTTTCTTTTTTTCCTTTTTTCAAACTCTCTAAACATGAAAAGGACCAAGTTATCCTTGTCGTTAAACTCGTTAAAACAATAGAAACAAACTTGTCCATCTAGACGAGACTGAGTTTCACTGTCGCTAGACTCGTTAAAACATTAAATAGCAACAAGTTAGCCCGAAGGGCGAATTATAGAACAAGCATATGTTATCCTCATCAAGCTTGACAAAACTAAAGAGGTACTTTTCAGCAATGACTGGGGAAAAAGGGGAAGAAAACTTGAAGAATTTATGGTAGCAGGTCGCTCTTGAACATGACACTTTCATTTCATCACTATTATTGAGTTGGGTTGGGGTTATTCCATTCACTGGTCATCTCACCATTGGTCTTTCATACCATCCATCTTTTCGGGTTAACACTACCAGTTCATCTCAGTGTCACCGACATGTTCAAGAGAAGTCATTCAGTTGAGAAACCACCATTCAGTTAATGTCTCATCCATTGCAATAACTCCTACCTTCATTTTTTTCATGACCGCCATTCCTGAACCTTGTGTCGTCAGTTCATTTTTCACTTCCAAAAAATCATTTGCTTCATTTCGTGTCGTAGATGTGGGATACTTCAAGGACCTCCTACGACGACTCACTTCTTATCGACATCAGCTCATTATCCAAGAAGTTGACTTAGAAACAACCCTTTCAGTGCTTTGGAGCTTACATACATCAATGGCAAGTTTCTTACTTCCGGCGACAGGTTGACATCAATGGCCTTCGACCGAAAGATTTTGCGTGGTGTTTGACATCGTATCATATATTCACACCATGTGAATTGTACTGTAGTACCTTTAGGTTCATTATCATTATTGATGATTCCTTTCGTGTTTGTTAACAGCTTACATCATTGGCTGTTAATCAGGTGATGTCTTTCCATGTTCGACTTCAAAACATCTCTTCACATGGATTGACTTGTACATCAAGCGAAGATTGAATGATTTTGAAGACCCCAGATCTAGTTTCATCCATCCGGGCTACGATATATTTAGGGAAATAAAAACATCAAATGTACAAAGGCTCTACACAGATGGTCATCCTAACCATGGATGAAGACTCTATAGCTGAAGAATCACTAGTCTGTATCTGCAAACAACTATTTGATCTATGTACATGAAATGAATTTATAAAGCTGAGCATGGGAATGCCTCCCTCAGCTAGATCATGAAAATTATATTATGATGATGTATTGTATTATAACTTATGCAGGTCACCTTCCAGTTCGAAACTTCAGATCCTCATGATAAAGCATTTCACCCGACATCAATATTTACGAATTCATACTTTAGGGGGTAACTGTTATAGACATATTTGGGCACATTAACCCAAAACTTATATGTCAATATATTAGGGCTCATAAACCCCTCAAAGAGTTGTTTCATACCATAAAAGAACATAGTCATCTCAATACATCATTCCCCAAAAGTTCCATCTAAGAAACCATCCAGAAACTGCCTAAATTGAACCATACTGACTGCTCCACTGGCAAAGTGCGATGCCTACTGAGTGGTACACTGCCAGGGTGCGATGCATACTATTTAGGCCTTCTATAGGGTGTGATGGGTGAGGATGGACAAATTTCCATGACATTTATCAGTTGATTGTTCATGAAATCTTCCAAAACTTTCTACTTTGCCACTTGCCTCTTTGAATTCGCCCAAGGATGAGTAAGGGATCTAAGAAAATATCCAATCCCTTCTCTTATGGGATCAACTATAACAAGTGGAATGACACTAATCAAACCCCATGGATGAATAACACCCTTGCACATCTATAAATGGATCCCTCATCTAAGAGATCTAAAGGCTGGAATATTGTGAATTGTAAGGAAGTGCTGATAGTTTGTAATTGAGGAAGGAGCATTGTATTGTTGGTGTGATCTTGCTATTTCATGAGATGAAGAAGGATTGAAGCTGGGAGGATGATGCTAGATCAAACAGCTGGGTTGTAATTCTCCCTTTTATTAATAAAGTTCTTCAAGTTTTCTTCCATATGATTGTGCAATTGTGAATGTTATCATTTGTGAATGCTATTATTTGTTCATTATATATCTGATTTTGTAATTTTTATGTTGTAATAGATCACGATTCTTTGACGGTTCTTTGTTGCTGTACTTGTGCAGGTACTCTCCAAACGTGTTAAGTACGGGGAGGAGTTGCAAGATCTGTCAAAGGGGAGAGAGAGCAAGCAAGGGATTAAGCGAAACTTCCAGGTTGGTTCCATTATCTTTCTCTTATCTGTGTCACATAGAAGAAATCATTGAATTGCTTTAAACTATTGTTTCTAGGGTAGCTTCCAAACCTAGAGGGCTAAAATTCTTTAGGAATACTAGTTTTCCCATAAACAATGAGGCTAATGGATGACATCTTGTGACCATTCTGTTGGCTTGTTGGGGCCTGACCCAGGTTCAGTGTTATTTAGCCAAATAGATCCCTACACTATTAGCCCTTTCGGCATCAATCCATGGAGCGCAAACCGAAGTCTCACCCGAAGCAGTATGGGGGGATTCTGGGACCAAGTTTTTGCACCCTCAGATGGTTGTGCTATCGGTTTATTCCTTTTATTCCTACCTTCGCGCAGGTCTCTGAAGCTCTATTTCATCAGCAACTTTTTGTTTCATCACACACTACCACATCTGGTGCGCGCCATTCTAGTGGCCATGTATCGAGTACCGCGAAAGCAACGTCATCTATGGCGATGAAGGGGAGTGTGGCCCACTTCTACTCTGGGTCCCTTCGCACCCTAATATACACATTGTGCATATCTGCTTTAAAGTCCACAAAGTTCTTCAGATTATCGTATACCGAGGCGGATAGGTGCAACCATTTGTTGATCCACAGTTGTATGCTTGCCTCTATTAGTACCCAGAATATCTTGGTTTCTCGGATTAGGGTAGCATCCTTCGTCACCCATAGCGATGCGTATTTTGCTGCCTCTGGCCATTATTGGTCAAGGGGAGAAAACTGACTATCCTCAGGCAATTCACCTGTAACCAACAGGATGGATAAGAGAAACCACACGTAGAGGAAGGTCTTACCCTGCTCTTGGGCCTCCCTATAGTTTGTCAGGAACTCATCGCAGAGGAACTATGCCCAATTGAACTGTACCCCTTCTGTGCATTACTTGACTAGCATGATGACCATTGCCAGTACCTCATTGCCCTGACATTTTCTCATTACCTTTCTTGCCAACAACTGGGTAGCGATGCAGACCCCTTTGTTCTGAATACTAGTAATAATGTACCCCCTCTACTTTTTCTCCAACTTATATTTCTTTTTCATAGCCTCCATAATCGCCAAGACCCCACTTGCGCCAGCTATTTCTATGGGGTCCCTTCCAAAATAGGGAAGTCGAGAAATCCTATGAATGACCTCCGCCGTGATGGAAATGGGCTCCTCCAACCACAACTACCCATCATTCACCAGGCAAAGTAGTTGCCTGATCACAAATATTGTGATGGGGGCCCGATGAAAGTGTGGAATCGATAGGAGGTGGAGTAGCCCAGCCTCCTCCACCCCACGCAGCCATGTTCGTAGCTACAATGTTGTAACTGCCCCCTCCGTGCTTTGTTCCATCAGCTGACTAGTTTCCAAATGAGGGAACTACTTGCTATCCGCGAGGTCCCAGACTTCAAACTTCATAGTGGGTACGCGGCCCACAGCGGAACCTTCAAACAGAACCCCCTCAGGGAGGAACGGGGTGTTGAGTGTGCTCTTAATGACGTCCAAATCTTTAGGTACCTTTAACCTCCCTTTCTGCAGAGGGACGTACTTGGGTAGCTTTGCTGTGGCGCATACTTGTTGGATGTCTTCTTCTATCTCTTCCTCTAGTTCCATCTCTTCAACAAAGGTTGGAGGCTCCTCTTCCTCATCATCGCTGTCAATATTAACTGTTTTTCCCTTCTCTTCCATTGACAGTTTGTTGAATCGCGGATTTCGTGGATACATACGGATTGGTCCTACTACTTATGGATCCTTTTTGGCCCTCGACATCCGAGGCAATTTTGGAATTTCCAGTGCATCCCCCACCAGTGACATAGGGCTTGGTGTGGCATCTTGGCGGTCGACATTGTTCTTCTTAGAAGGTCCTGCGTCTCTTCTGGTAATGCTTCAAATACCGAACTTGCTAGCTGTAAAGTCCATGCGCAATAACTGAATTCTCAAGATGCCAAGGGTTGTTCGGCAGATGACCATATGGGATTTATAGGCCTGCCGAAATTCAAATTTGATCATTCCTCCCTTTCTTGGCTCATTAATGCGATATTGGCAGCAGATCCTTTCAAATCTAGTTCTAACTCCATGTCTTAATTGTCCGTCATCCGCTCCTTCTTGCCTTAAATTGGACATCTTATCATGGATAGTGTCACCAACGGTCACTTTCCATCCCATCCATGCTGCAGCATAGTCCCTTGTACATGAACGCGATTTGTGTGTCATACTGATCTTATGCGCCATGTTCGGGCCGCGTAGCTCCCATACAGATTCTTTTATAGTCCTGCGCTCTATTGAGATATATTGAGATAAAGGACCAAGGACACCATAGATATATTAAGATATGGTTCCAGACGGTCGCTAAGTTGCAGCAGTACTCTCTTCCTCAACTATGTTTGATCCCTTCAAAGTCAAATAATTTGGTCTCTAAAATTCGGGTACTTGTCAAAGCATACATTTCAAGCCTCCACATCATTTTTTCTCTCATCTCGATTTGCACATGGCTCCATTGGAAGTATTCTTATACTTGAAAATGATTTTGTTCTTCAAGTAGGGTAAGATAGAAAAAAAAAGAAAAAAGAAAAAGGAAAAAAATGAAAAATAAAAGAAAAAAATAAAAATCTAGTAGCGTGAAGGTTGAATTAGGTACTGATCTCCCACATCAAGACATCCCTAGGGTGTGGAAACCTGGTTCCAACACCCTCCCATACTACTTTGGGTGAGACTTTAGTCCGCGCTCTGCGGACTGTTGCCGAAAGGGCCAATAGTACCGGGATTTGCTTGGATAAACTCACTGCTGAACCTGGGTCAGGCCCCACATAGCCAAAACCTAGTGTTCAATGTGGACCGCCTTCGGCCATACTTTCCACCATTACTAGACACCTCTGACATTGCAGAATAGCTCACACCCACAGAGTTAAATCCAGATTTCATGGAACAAGTGACAACTGATCGGATCATGGACACACAAATCAAGCACACTCGCCAACAGAATATCCAACTGTATTGAGTTGTCAAAGCAGGCCAACTCCTTCATCAAGGCAAGTGGCTCACCAAGGACTAAGTTCAACAGAAGTTTCCTCATCTCATGGAGGAACTCAATGCAATGGAGGCCATTGTTTCTTAAGGGGGGAGGAATGATCCAGGTGGACATTGGTGGCCACCCGCCAAGTCCTCTTGGACCCCCACCATTGTTAGCTTTTCAGTTTCCTTATTTGTAGCACAATTTACTATTTTTAGCAGTTTTTTTGGGTCCTGTACTTTCGGAGCCGTTTTGAGGCCCTAAACGACGTTTTTTCTCCGATGTTGCTCTTTCTAGAATTGTAGTTCTCAGATAGATCTTTCTAACGAGATATTGTGCGTGTCAAATGGAGATCGTATGCTAATGTTACGACCTCGGGAAGTTGATGTACCAATTTATCCAAACTAGGCCCATAGTTTGGTGTTTCATCTTCTAGGTTTAGGTTTTTAGATGTTTAGGGTTTTCTATTGTTTCTCAACAATAAATAGGCCTTCGAGCCTCATTGTAACACAGTTCAAAGGCATGTAGCCGCCACATCTCTTCTCAAAGATAAGCTACCATCGCCCTAGCTGGTTTATTTACATTTATGTTTGTAATCATATTTCAGTATTTTACAGTAATGAAATGAAGCATTATTTCCACGACATCTATGTGTTTATGGTTATCTCTATAATTTGTTGCGTTATTGTTTAAATCCGGATCATGTAAGCTCCATATGATGAGTTACTCCTCCTCCACATCCTCTATTATTTCTTTACAAAAGTCTATTAAACTATAAGTCCTTGGACTATTTGGCCTCCACTGTTTTATACATATTTCTGAGATTTGTATATGGGAAGAAGTACCAAGAAATTGATGTGTTACTCCTTTAGGTGAATGAACCAACCCATTATATATACATATATACTATGTGTGATGTTTCTATCTCTAGAAAATCATATGAGAGACACAAAATCTAGATGTGCCTAGGCACTCGTCTTATAAGCAATCCAAGGCTGTCTCTAGGAGCGACAACATGTACCATCAAAGAATTGTTCATTTATGTGATTTAAAGGAGGCTTACCCCACGAAGAGGCTAATTCTCAAGTCATTAATCTATCTTTTCTTCTATTTTTTGATCTGATTGCATAATGGTTTTTCCTTACGTCTCCCTCTGTCTCCTCCAATTGGGGACGTGGGAGACGTTGCCCCATGAATCCTCTCATCTAAGTGTGTGAGAAGTGTAGAGTACATGCACCCCATATTACGGAATGCATCCTCGTGGAATAATGGAATTTGTTTATCAATTAGTATGCACATAATCTCAAAATAAAATAATCTATTCAAGAGTGATACTAAGTATCTTAAAGTAAAATAATCTACTCAAACGTGCTAATAAGGGTGATAATTATATATAAACAAATATAAATAAAAAATTAGCTGATCACCTTTTACATCTCATCCTTTAATTGAGCATAAAATAATTTTTAATAAATAAAATAAAAACAATCAGCCTACATTAAAAACTCCTTATCATCATTCCTTATCCACATAAAAACTCCGAATTCATAATTAATGTGTACAAAGACCACAAGAGACCACAAAATTAAATACGAATTCCCAAATATTTTCCTCTATTACTATGACTTTAAAGCATCCCAAAAGGAAATAATTTATACAATGTCATGTGCTTAATAATTATTATTATTACGATGAGGTTGCCCTGCCCCCATATTCTTTGTGCACAAACGACAAAGTTCAAAAGTGAATTCATAATTAATGTGTACAAAGACCACAAGAGACCACAAAATTAAATACGAATTCCCAAATATTTTCCTCTATTACTATGACTTTAAAGCATCCCAAAAGGAAATAATTTATACAATGTCATGTGCTTAATAATTATTATTATTACGATGAGGTTGCCCTGCCCCCATATTCTTTGTGCACAAACGACAAAGTTCAAAAGTCGATGAATTCATAATTAACATGTACAAAGACCACAAGAGACCACAAAATTAAATACGAATTCCTAAATGCTTTCCTCGATTACTATGACCTTAACGCATGCCAAAATAAATAATTCATACAATGTCATGCGATTAATAATAATTATTGTTAATAGTCCGGAAGGTCTGTCAAAAGTGGAAGTCCGTTCAAGACCTGTCAAAAGGGTGTGCGGCAGCGGTCGCTATTGTGTGGAACCCTCAACCCACATCCATCCGTCATGTTCAAGTGAATTAATTTGAGTGGGAGCTTGCTGCTGCCACTGTGAAGGGGTCTATTTTCGGAATAATTAAAGAGAAGCAGTTGTCGTAAGTCACTATCGCTTTCTGAAGTCACTGCGAGTTTTCCGCGAGTGGTGCATTGAACATTCCACAACATGATTAGGTGGTGCACTTCATGTATTTGTCGGTCCCATGTTGCTCCTTCATGGAATCTCACTATTTCCTGGGCCCACTTTTATGGTCATTGGTGACGCACAGCGCCATCACTTTGCATCGAAAACCACGCTTGTTACTTTATTTTCTTGGCAGTAGTCTATAACGCGACTTTTTGACCTCATTTCTTCCGCCAGATTCCGTCACCGGAATCTCCAAAAAATCGCATTATAGACAACTCCATTTTCTTGCTCTGCTTTCACACTGCTTCACCAATGAGCAACTTTACGTCGCATCAAGAAACGGCCATTCATAGTGGACAGATGGAAAGATGTTGACTCAACGTAACTGTTAGGAAGCAAGTGCACTGGAGGCGGGCTCAACAATTCTATTTTGGAAAGATGTCAACAGTGTCCGTCGTATTCAACAGTTGGAAAACAAACATGATTTTGACAGTAAATAA
>APFE031070046.1:9936-71224 GCA_000404065.3 Pinus taeda
TAGGGTCCAAAACCAAAATTTTCCGGGGCGCTACCCCGGACCCCATAAAGTGGGGTTACGGGCACCCCTCAAACCCCCTGTTAACTATGTGGAAAGAATATAACACAACCCAACAATCTCCCACTTGTTGTTTTCTTTCCACAGGGGGCCACAGGAGAGCTTAGTCATTTTTCCAGCCCTGAAACATCCATTGTTTCTCTACACCAAGAGAACTTCTCAGAGCTAATAGATTTTGTCAATGCATCTGCAGTATTCTTCAAAGTGTCCACCTTTACCAGCAACACCTTTTTGTCTTCTATCATATCCCTCACAAAGTGATACTGAACATCAATGTGCTTTGTCTTTGAATGATAGCAGGGTTCTTTGCCAAGAAAATTGCACTTTGGCTGTCACAGTCTATCCTTATAGCTCCCTGTACTAACCCCATACTTGAACACAATCTCTGCAACCAAACTGCTTCCTTGCTTGCATGAGTGGCTGCCAGGTATTCTGCCTCTGTAGTTGATAGTGCCACTACAGATTGTTTCTTACTCATCCAACTGACTGCACCTCCAAATAGGTTAAACACATACCCACTTGTAGATCTTCTCTGATCCAGATCTCCGGCCCAGTCTGCATCAACAAAGCCACGAATATCCAACACTTTGTCCAATCCTGGTCTTCCTTGGTAGCACGAACCATAATCACTAGTGCCACGCAAATACTTGAAAACCCGCTTCAATGTTGTCCAGTGCTATTTCCCTGGTTTTGACATAAACCTGCTCAATACTCCACTGCATGTGCAATGTCTGGTCTAGTACAGACCATTGCATACATCAAGCTACCGACTGCACTTGCATATGGAACACGGGACATGTCCTCTTCCTCTTCTTGTGTCTTGGGACACTGTTAAGAAAATAACCTCACACCTACAGGAATAGGAACCTTCACCGGTTTACTATCCTGCATATTAAACCTCTGCAATATTGTATCGACATACTTCCTCTGGTTTAACCAGAGCTTCCTCTTGCCCGATCTCTTTTAATTTCCATGCCCAAAATATAGTTTGCAGCACCGAGATCTTTCATGTCGAATTTGGAGGACAATTAGGTCTTCAAATCCTAGATAATTTCTTTGTCATTTCCAACCAACAACATATCATCCACATACAAGACCAGACAAATAACACGGTCACAAATTAATTTAAAATACACACAATGATCTGCTTTGCTTCTGGTGAAGCCAAGTCCCCGTATAAATGTATCAAATTTCTGATACACATCCTTGGTGACTGTTTTAACCCATACAGAGACTTCTTTAACTTGCATACCAGTTCTTTCTTACCCTTCACCGCAAAGCCTTCAGGTTGCTTCATGTAGATTTCCTCTTCCAAATCCCCGTGAAGAAATGCTATCTTCACATCCATATGTTCTACCTCAAAATAAAAAGAAAAAACAACAGATAAAAGTAATCTAATAGAAGTTACCTTGGCAACAGGAGAAAAAATATCACCAAAATCAATTCCCGACACCTGGGAATACCTTTTGCTACCAACCGAGCTTTGTATTTCTCCACTTCCCTTCTACATTTGCCTTCTTCTTGAACACCCATTTGCTGCCAATGGGTTTCCTTCCAGCCGGCAACTCCACCAGATCCCAAGCCTCATTTTTGTGCAAAGATGACATTTCATCAACCATGGCCTCCTTCCAGAGTTTTCCATCCTCTGAATCCACTGCTTCCTTCACAGTTCTGGGATCATCATCAATAACAGACAAAGAAAAGTTTGAACAGAAAGCACATGGACTATACCTTTCTGGCTGCCTTCTTTCTCGAGCTGATCTTCTCACAGAAGGAGTTTGTGGCTCTTCATCTTCTGATTCCTCCTCTGCTACAGAGTCTGATTCTTCCTCCTTTAGTTCAAACTATATATTCACAGGTTCCCTTGGTTGGACTTCATGTTTATAACATCTTTCACCTCTCTGAACAACACATCTCGACTGTACACAACCTTCCTTATTACTGGGTTCCAAAGCTTATAACCCTTTAAACCATCCTTATACCCAATAAAGATGCACTTTTCAGATTTACTATCCAACTTGGTTCGTTTCTCCTTTGGAACATGTACATATGCATCACATCCAAATACCCTCAGATGTGAAAGAGAGGGTTTCTTACCAGTCCATACTTCTTGTGGAGTCTTATCCTCCAACGCTGATGAAGGTGACCTGTTGACCAAGTAACATGTATTATCCACCGCCTCTGCCCAGAATTCATGTCCTAACCCGGCACCACTGAGCATGCTTCTTGCCCTTTCCATCAACGTCTTGTTCGTTCTTTCTACAACTCCATTTTCCTGAGGTGTATATCGAGTAGTCTTCTGTCGTGCTATACCACACTTCTTACAAAATTCTTCAAATTCCTTGCTGCAAAATTCTCCACCATTATCTGTCCTCAACACTTTTATCTTCTTCTCTATCTGATTTTCCACTAGAGCCTTAAATTCTTTAAACCTGTCAAAGACTTCAGATTTCTTCTTAAGGAAATATTCCATGTATTCCTTGAGAAGTCATCTATAAATGATACATAGTACACAGACTTACCCAGTGATGGAACCTTCACAGGTCCAAACACATCACTGTGCACAAACTCTAATACCTGTTTCGTCCTCTTACCACCAGAGGGGAAACTCACCCGATTCTGCTTCCCATATACACAATTTTCACAAAATCAAAATCAGAGAGCTATTACTCATACCTTCTACCATACCTTTACCATGAAGCATTCGAAGGCCCTTCTCTCCAATATGTCCAAGCCTTTGATGCCACAACATGGTCTTCTCTCCAGAGACCACTAGATTTTCTACTCCATTTTCAGGAACCATAGAACTATTGCACCCGTCAACAACAGTGCTACTTTGCAGCTTGTACAGAGTTCCAATCCGAACTCCCCGCATCAATACCAGTGCTCCTCAAACCATCTTGCAGGTATCCTTCTCGAACACTGTCTTTACACCTGCATCATCCAACTTTCTTACAGAAATCAGATTTCTGGCCAACGCAGGAATATGCAGAACACTCAGAAGGGTTCTAACCCTTCCACCTTGCAACTTCAACTTTACTTTTTTGCGACCAATGATTCTAGCCTTCCTATCATCTCCTAAGAAGACATCACCACCATCGTATTTCTCATACTTTCAGAACCACTCTCTATGGGGAGTGAAGTGAAAGGATGCAGCTGAGTCATTCAACCATGCCTCATCATCTACATGTGTACTTGAAGAAGCCAAGTACACATCCCCACCTTTTTTTCGCCTCTGTAGAAGGAGAATCATCATATCCCTTTCCTTTATCAGGAGCTTTAGATTTACACTCCATTCTGAATTGCCCTTCCTTTTCGCATTTCCAGCACACCACCTTTGTAGGTTTTCCTGGAGATTTAGATCTCCCTCTAGATTTAGATCTCCCACTCGATGACTTATTTTTGTTTCTGTTCTGGGACCGTCCTCGTACAGGCAAGGCATCACCATTCTGGTTGTCTATATTTTTTCGTCTCATCTCCTCCGTCAGCAAGGCTGAGACTATTTCATCAAAAAAGCAGTTGCATTGCTACCTATTGCAATAACCAGACTATCCCACGAATCTAGTAGAGAACACACCAAACTGATGCACTTATCTTCATCTGAAATTTTAATATCAACAGATGATAACTGACTTACCACAGTATTAAATGCATTCAGATGCTCTGTCACCGAGTCTCCATCTTTCATGCTTAAGTTATACAGCTTTTTCCGCAGGAACAGTTTATTCACCAGAGACTTAGATTGGTACAAAGTCCCTAACTTGTCCCACAAAGCCTTCGCTGTAGCTTCCCCTGATACATTCAACAATACTGAATCTAAGACACACAATTATATTATGCTCTTGTCCTTCCGATCTAGCTTCTTCCATTCTTCATCGGTCACTCCCGTTGGTTTAGTACCCGGATCTACCGCGATCCATTGATCTTTATCCACCATCAGATCCTCCATCTTGAGTTTCCATAACTCAAAATTCTGACCATTGAAATTCTCAATCTCTATCTTTCTACTGCTCTCCATCTTCTTTCACCACCAGAATCGATCTCGCAGATCTCCCACTGAACAAGGTCTACCACACCCCCGAGCGAAACCCCTAAGCAACAAAGGCATCCCCTTGAAGCCAAAACAGCTTTGATACCAAATGTAGGTTTTAACCCCGTACAGAAATTACCTGCTGTTGTGGCCACCAACAACCCCCCTCTTTGTTTGATATTAGCAATAACACCAAGCAAATGGGGACCCTTAATAAAAAATCCAAACAAACATTTTATGAAAATTTTTGTATTCAACTCCTTAAAACTTTATCGCATCGTGAAAAGAGAATGAAACGTTTTATATGAGCATAATAAACTGCGAAGAAGCGACACGAAATTCATCGCATCACATTCATTATGAAGCGCTCTTAAATGAAAAAACTTAAGAAATACCCGACAGCCGATATGCGACGTCGCATATCGCAACATCGTGTAAGTAGCACACAATGACTGAATGACTAAAGGCGATCTGCGATCTGTGATAAATGCGATTTGTGAAAATTCGTCATCATGATTTTCTGCGATGACACATCTTGATGACGTGATCCACGATGCTGTGATGCGAGTCGTAGAAATCACCCATCGCGAATTTTCCTTGGCGCAATATTCAAGGAAAGTTGTCCGTTAACCAAAATTAGGCGCGCACCTTAAAAGAAATCAATGATTGTACGCCAAAGTATTCAGGAAGGAAAATTTTGTGTTTTTCGAAGAGTCAGTTCGCTATGGGTGTCATGATTATGCATTCATAAGAGCTTAAAGCTTTCATGTCAATCTTTATTATCATTACTCTTTTTCTTTGCGTAAACTATAAAACAGGAAATAACACGAAGGAATGTGTAGGAAACATCTAAGGAAAAGGGGAAAGCGTCAATGCTCGAAGAACAGAGAAGAGATCCCTTCAGAAAAGGATGCCGCATGTGATAGGACCACAGATTCCAGAGTATCGCTCAACAGATGCTGATGTCAATAGGCCATCTAAAGCTCAGAGTCAAAGGCACACAAAAGCAGCATGTTTACAAAAAACCTTGAAGCTTACGCACCATAAAAGCCTGGAACAAAGAACGGAGGCAGTTTTCGATGCAGAAAATTATTTAGAGAGTAAAGTCCGTAACTTGTTCAGTCATTTGCAAGGTTGGAAACCGAAATAGCAAAAGCAGAATCAGTTTGAGAGAAATATGATTCATTACCAAGTATACACGCAGTGAATACACCCAGCCAGAGGAAGATTCTCGAAAATATCTTCTAGTTTACCAGAAAGTGGTGCCAGCGCTTGTTATTTCTATTTTCATAGCTTAAACGAAAGCGGAAGGTGACCAGCCGACTCTTCCTAGGCGAATGTTGCATGCTTGCAGCACTAAGTAGCAAATATAGAAATGGTTCACAATTAGATTCAATTTTTAGAAATAGTTTTGCTTTATCAGAAGGGCGGTCATTTAAAAAACTGTATCCTAAATTTATGTAATTAAGTTAATTAGCTAGCAGTATTTAAACCGTCTCAGGCATTTAGAGAAGGGTCCAAAAATTTGTCAAAAACTTGTCCTCGGAGCATGCACTTCTGCACCCTCAGAGGAGGTTTTGATGAAAGGATGGATCGAGATTTATTAATGTTTGCATTTGATGTTTGCTACTGATGTTGCACTTTTGTACTCTTAGTAAATGTTAGAAGAAGTAGAGATAAATCGTTTTTTCTTGACGTTTATGAGTAGGATTAGTCATAAATGGTACTTTTATCTCTTAACCATTTCTGCTTATATTCTTAAAGTGATTTATAGTTTTCAGTTGTTTATATGTTATTGCATGAATGTAGGAGTTACCATTTGGCACTTCTGTATGGTGGAGTCATATATTTATGTCTGATATATGAATAACTTATTACGTGATATGCTGTTCACAACTGTTTTACCTCACTTCTTATGCAAAGTGGTTTATCTTAATTGATTTCTATTCTTATAATAGCTGAATGATCTTTATTACCAGTTGTTATTTGAAATCTCTTTAGATCACATAATAGAAGATATATACCCCGGGTTAGTGTAGATTAGATGTGTTGTTTCTCATTAGATTACAATAGCATAGAGTTAGTTTAAGAATCTGAATTAAATTAGCTTTAAGTACTCTTAGATTAGCTTCATCCAACTCTACACACACACACACACCGTTAGATTGGGAAACTGGTCCCATTATCCCCAGTCGGACCCGCTATACCAAACAGATAAGGAGCTGCCAATCAAGGTCTGGACCGGGTGGGTATCCCCCTTGTTGTCGACCCGATTTTCGGGGCTTCAACATATTTTGCGCTAGAAGGAGAGCCGCGAACTATGAATGGCACCTAAATCAAAATCTAAATACCATTCTGAGAGTAAATCACCCTCATCAACTCCCTCGACTTCCCGAGTACGTTTAAATCCAGAGTCAGAAGTCGCTCGAGTATTAACCGCTGCTACATACCCTAATATTTCAGACCAATCTACCATTGAACCCCTTGAAGTTCAAACTCTGATTCACAAACTCCAAGGATTTTCTATTTTTACACTGAGGTCTGATAAATCTCAAAGCAGTGTGACTTGGCAGTACAATCCTGCTCATCCCCTGACCAGATTAAAGAGCGAAAAATTTGAAATCCAGCCAACTGAATTCCCTCTCCCCACTAGGAAAAGAGAAAGGAAAACACCACAGCAGTCTGACAGTGAGACTCTTTCATCTACATCATCCATTTCAACTCCCTCACCGCGAATTCAGCCACCCACATCTTCATTCCAAAACACTCATCCACCTTCCACAACCCCTCTTTTCAATCATCTAAGATCATGATATCTTCATCTTCCCAGCCTCAGGGATCATCCTCTGCACTTTCAATTACTAGCAGCTCAATGATGGCCCAGTCTCCATGGAACAATCCTGGGGCAGTTTTAATGCCTCCACCCCTGAGCCAAATACCAGCCCATCCTGAGAAATGGCTACCAAAATTCAATCCAAAAGCAGGCATGCTAGCTGAAGAGCACATTAACAATTTCACACTTTCTGTCAATCTCAATGGAGTTACCAACGAGGACGCTGTTTTCTGGCTTTTTCCTTATACAATGCAAGGAACAGCCGGGTCATGGTACTTTTCATTACCCTCCGGGTCTATCACAAGTTGGGACATTTTTCAAAATCAATTCCTCACCAAGTTTGGTGATGACAGATCAACGACAACGTTAATCAGTGACCTATCCAATCTTAAAGACGAGGCTAGAGAACCCATCAAAGATTTCAATTTACGGTTCAATAAAATCCTCAACAAAATTCCCACTGCTTCCCATCCCAGCGAAGAAGTACGATGTGAATGGTATATTACGGCCTTACCATCAAACTTAGCAGTCTTCATGGATAGGGAAAATAAAACAACTTTAGTTGAAAACCTAACAGAGGCGATAGCAGTAGAGAAACGCATAATAGCCCTGGAAAAGAGATCTGCGATAGAGGAACGCAAATATAAAAAAGTCACCTTCAAGGAAGACCCCAAGAAGAAACAAACGAAATATCCTTTCGATTTGGAAGGATTGCAAAAAGTATTAAAGACCATGTCAAATGAGATGATTGACATAAAAAACAGGTGGCAGAAACTTCTTCAAAAAAGCCCTACAGAGCTTTTAAAAGAGGCCCTTCAATGTATGTGAAACCACCCAACGCTATCTCAAATGTTAAATCCGAAGAAGAGGAACAAGAAGAGAGTACCACTGAAGGTCAGACCGATGACGAAGAAGTTGTGGAACTACAAGGAATGTGGGATTTCATCCTCCCACAAGAAGAAGATCAAGAAACATTTCCGGTTAGCACACGAAGCAAAAATCAACTTGATCCTCCCCAAACTACCCCTAAGCAGAAGGGCGCAAGCCCTGCAGCAAAAGAAAAAGTCGCAACAAAGAAAACGACCACTAAAGCAACTCAATCTAGCCTAGTCCAACCAGATCAAGCACCTCCATCGAGAACACTAATAGTGTCGGTTGAAATGGACTACAATATTATTGATGACATGAAAATGACTAGGGCTAATATCACTCTTTATGAATTGAGCAAATTGAAACATCAATAGAAGATAATGATGAAAGAATTACATGTCGTGCCTACTACATCTTTGCCTACAGCTGTAGCTTCCCACAACATGGGAAGACCTCCATCCAGCACAACCAATAAGATTGATCCAAATGACATCGCCTTGATTGGAGGAAGATCAAGATCTCACACTCCCCCTTTTCTTCTCACTTATGAAATTTTCAATAAAAATGTGCACAATTGTTTGGTAGATTCTGGGGCTTCAACGAATATTTTGCGCAGATCAATATGTGCCAAGTTGAATGTTCAACCACAAAAATCTGCAGTGCGCATAGTTTAGCTGAATCGATCTCAAGTCGAAGTGATTGGTGAACTTAATCAAGTCACCATAAGAAGTTCGTCTAAACCGAAGGTATGTTAGGTTATTGACATTCTAGTAGCTGATATCCCAAAATTCTATGGCTTAATTCTTAGCAGGGATTGGTCCAAAAAACTCCATGGATACTTCTCAACCGACTGGTCGCACATGTGGTTACCCTACAATGGAAAACCGAATCAAATAAAGGTTGAACGCGAGTTACACCAGAAATACATAGTAACAGAATTGGAGGGAGAAAATGAAGCAATAGCATATAACAGTAGCATCATAGGCAATTACTCAGTAGATTCTTTCCTCGGCAATTTCAATGCTCATACATCACCTTACTTAGAAAATTCAGTTTTGTCCCAAGTCGAAAATTTTTCCCAAACTGATAATTCAAAGTGTGTTAATTTTGTAGAGAAACCTATAAATACATCTTTGTTGTGGAAATTGTATTTTGATGGCTCTAAATCTAACGAAGGAGCAGGAGCAGGATGCGTTCTGATTAGTCTAGAAGGAAATAAGACCATGCTTACGTGCAGAATTGAATTTGACTGCACAAACAATACAGTGGAATATGAGGCCTTGGTGCAAGGCCTATACAAAGTAATCGGGTTGAACGTCAAGTATCTTCAAGTCTTAGGAGACTCTGAGATTGTCGTCAAACAGGTACGTAACACCATACATTGCCTATCAAGTCATTTGAAACACTATCAATCTTTAGTACAAGATCTGACTGAGCATTTCATAGCATTCAATATTTCGTCAATCCCAAGACTCCAAAACGCGAGCGCAGACCTTTTAGCTAACGTAGCCTCTAGAATCATTCCCTCTGAAGATTTTAGTCCAGATAGATTCTCAATAGAATTAATCTTTAGACCATCAATCCCTGACAACATTACAAACTAGAGAGTATTCAGTGACGATCCTGATATTGTAAATTTCCTCACTTCTGAAGGATCCTACTCCAATCAAATAATTGACGAAGATCGTCACGATCAACAAATACAACAAAATAGCACTAATAATGCTATACCTAAATCGGTGGTTAAGTTGGAAGAATTATACAATTTGAAAAGTCGGTTTAAAAGGTCTACTAATTCTAAGCTCTACAGTTCAACTCTGAACTACGAATTAGTAAACCTGGGAACCGATGATAAACCAAAAAACGTTAATCTAGGCCACGGTCTAGCCCCTGAAGAAAAACTAGCATATATTCGTCTTTTGAGACAATACAAAAATGTTTTTGCCTGGAATTACGATGAGCTGAAGACATACGACACTTCTATTATTCAACATACTATCCCTATGATTGACAACGAAAAAACTGTCCAACAGAAACTCAGAAAAATCCACCCCAATTTAGAAAACTAGATAAAAACTGAGCTAAATAAGTTATTAAAAGCCAGAATAATTTTCCCCGTCAGACATTCCAAATTGGTCTCCAATATGGTACCCGTTAGAAAGAAAAACAGAGATATTAGAATCTCCATCGATTTTCGGAATCTCAACAAAGCCTGTCAAAAAGACGGTTTTCCCCTCCCACATATGGAGCAGATATTACAGGCAGTAGCAGGCTCAGAACTAATGTTTTTTTTGGATGGATTTTCAGGATACAATCAAGTGCTGGTACATCCCGATGATCAGTTAAAAACCACATTCCGAACTAAATGGGGCACATACGCATATCAGAAGATGCCATTTGGTTTGATCAATGCCGGTGCTACATTTCAGAGAGCCATGGACATCGCATTCAAGGGTTTAGTCAATAAATCTGTAGTAATTTATTTGGATGATATAACAATGTACTCCAAGAAGCGAAGCAACCATCTCAAAGACTTGAAACAAATATTTCAACGATGTTTAAGGTATGGGATTTCACTTAACCCAAAGAAATCTTTTTTTGCATTAAGTGAAGGAAAACTTCTAGGATTCATAGTGTCAAAATCTAGCATTCACATTGAGCCTGATAGAATCAAAGAAATTTCTGAAATATCCCTACCTCATAAGAAAAAGGCCATGCAATCTTTTCTTGGTCAAATCAATTTTGTGAAAAGATTTGTCCCAGATTTTTCACGAATTGTTTCTCCTTTGCAAACCATGATAAAAAAGAATTCAAATTTCAAATGGGGTCAAGATGAGCATGAAGCATTCAACCTGATCAAACAAGCTATCATTAATGCTCCATCTTTAGCGACCCCAAATTTTTCAGAATCTTTTATCTTATACACATTCACCTCAGAGAAATCATATGCCGCGGTTCTAACTCAAGCAAATCAAGAGAAAGCGGAAGCTCCAATCGCATTTTTTAGCTCGAATCTACAAGGTGCTGAACTCAACTATTCAGACATGGAGAAACAGGCATATGCTGTTTTCAAAGCGGTCAAATATTTCAGACCTTTCTTACTTAAAACCCATACCAAGGTCATAGTACCATTTCCAGTGGTAAGAAATCTTCTAATAAAGAAGGATGTGGGTGAAAAAAGAGCAAATTGGATCACTGATTTACAAGAATACGACCTTGAGATCAAACCATCAAGCATTGTGAGAGGTCAAGGCTTCTGCAAAATGTTGGCTGGAGCATTGCAAATTCCTGAAAATTCATCTGAAGAGGTACAAACATATGAGGTAAGCCTAAACAATACAGAATCATTATGTGCTGACACCATTTATTATCTTAAGAACGGGTATGCTCCAGCACACCTGGATCACACCAAGAAAAGAGCTCTGAGATTGAAAGCTAAACAATATCGCTCATAAATGATGTTCTGTTTAAAAGGAATTATGATTCTGTGCTTCTTAGGTGTCTTGAGAAAATTGAAGCCGAAAAGGTTTTGCAGGAACTCCACGATGGATCCGCAGGCGGACACTATGTTGGAGATGCTACTGCACATAAGATCTTACGCACAGGATATTATTGGCCCACACTGTTCAAAGACTCACATAGTTACGTAAGGAAATGCCAAGTCTGCCAAACTATTGCAGGGAGACAAAAGAGGCCGTCCATGCCACTACAGATGGTAAAAATCGAGTGACTGTTCAGTCAGTGGGGCTTGGACATAATAGGTGAGATCGTTCCTCACTCTTCTAAGCAGTATAGATACATCCTCACGACAACAGATTATTTTACTAAATGGGTAGAAGCAATTCCTCTCAAGACAGCTAATTCTGAAAACATCATTGAATTCATAGATCAATTTATAATCACTAGGTTTGGATTGCTGACGGCTTTGATGTTTGATAATGCCTCGTACTTTTCTGGGAATGCAATGACTGAGTTTGCACTTAAAAGAGGGTTCAAACTGAAATATTTGGCCAACTACTATCCACAAGGAAATGGATTAGCTGAGTCAACAAATAAAAACCTAATCAGGATTATTAAAAGAACAGTTGACCAAAACCAAAAGAATTGGCACAAAACTTTGGGGTAAATGCTTTATGGGCAGATAGAATAACGAAGAAAGCTTCAATCGACACTTCTCCCTTTAATTTAGTTTATGGGAAGGAAGTGGTTCTCCCAACTCACTTAATGATCCCCTCCTTGTCTTTAGTACAATACATCGATGAAGTATCTACTTCCTCCTTACAATTAAGACAAATGGAAATAATTAAATTAGAAGAACGACGAGAACAAGCTAATAAAACCCATGCTCATCACCAAGCGCTAATAAAATCCTCTTTTGATTCAAGCACAATGACCAGAATTTTTTTTCAGATGGGAGATCTAGTTTTGAAATGGGATAAGGCTCATGAAGAAAAGGACAGACATACAAAATTTCAGAAAATGTGGCTTGGTCCTTTTCAGATTGTAGAAGTCATAGCCCCATCAATGTTTGTGTTGCAGGATTTAGCAGGTAGAAAGGATTCTTTCCCTGTTAATGGACAGATCCTTAAAATATATTTTCCATAGAAGATTACTCTTCTATTTTTTGTAGGATAGTTTTTGTTTTTCTTATTTCTTATAAATAAAACCAGTTGTGGATGGTTACTACAGGGGTTCACCAAAAAAGACACCAATTCTCTATCAGATTTTGATTTTTTTCTTGTACAAATAGTAAAATTTTTCGAAAAATCTGATCTTTATTATTGACGGATAGAGTTAACTTTAGCCTAGATATGATACTAGTTTCAACTTCAAAAATTTGATGAAAGAAACCTTTGACAAAACATTGTTTTACATCAGCACAATGAAAGGTATCAATAATAAAATAAATATTCTCTGTAAAACTGCTGTTTTCAAACTCTATTATTGTCGTCCATAGCTTTCTTAAGGAAAAACAATGGTTTCCTCCCTGCTAAAGAAAATCGCAGCATTCAGAGGAACAATCCAAGAAAACACTATATCTCAAAGAATAAGAGGTCTCATCATGAGCCGGCTTATCATGATCACAGATATTATAACTTGCTAACTTTGCCAATACTGTCCACCAAAACAGGGAAACGACTCAAGATTGTTGCAATCAAAAGACAAGGGGTCTCATCACGAGCCAACTTGTTCAGAAAAAGTGTAAATCAAGTGAATGAATGTGTCATAATTTGGCCACCAAACTAAGACATTGTTCTTTAAAGAATAAAAAAGGAAAAAGTGTCAAAATGGGTTTTTCTTTGAAAGGTTGTAAATAGCCTTAAGCAGGATAAAGGATCATTTTTGGGTAACAGGTAACCCTGTCGAGGCTATGGACGCTTGCTGGCAGCAGAGGCTCTATCTATGACAAATGAGCATATTTTAAAAATCCAACACACATAGATGACCTTATTTTATCTTTAAAATACTAAGTAATGGCTGGTGTAAATACAAGGACTAAGCCTGAGGAAGCAAATGAGTGGAATAGAAAAAGGTTGAAACAAAATATCATTGATAGGATAAGGCATAATGTACTCTATCTGTCCATAAAAAAATTTAGACTTATGAAAATTTTTCTGCTTCGGAAGTTAAAATTCAATAGAAAAGTAGAGATAACTGGTTCTTCCCAGTGAATCGCCATTGTTGTGGCCACCAACAACCCCCCTCTTTGTTTGATATTAGCAATAACACCAAGAAAATGGGGACCCTCAATAAAAAATCCAAACAAACATTTTATGAAAAATTTTGTATTCAACTCCTTAAAATTTTATCGCATCGCGAAAAGAGAATGAAACGTTTTCTTATGAGCATAATAAACTGCGAAGAAGCGAAACGAAATTCATCGCATTGCATTCATTATGAAGCGCTCTTAAATGAAAAAACTTAAGAAATCTCCGACGGCTGATATGCGACGTCGCATATCGCAACATCACGTAAGTAGCACACAATGACTGAATGACTAAAGGTGATATGCGATGCTGTGATCTGCGATAAATGCGATTTGCGAAAATTCGTGATCATGATTTTCTACGATGACACATCTTGACGACGCGATCCACGATACTGCGATGCGAGTCATAGAAATCACCCATTGCGAATTTTCCTTGGCGCAGTATTCAAGGAAAGCTGTCCGTTAACCAAAATTGGGTGTGCGCCTTAAAAGAAATCAATGATTGTACGCCAAAGTATTCAGGAAGGACAATTATGTGTTTTTTGAAGAGTCAGTTCGCTATGGGTTTCATGATTATGCATTCATAAGAGCTTAAAGCTTTCATGTCAATCCTTATTATCATTACTCTTTTTCTTTGCGTAAACTATAAAACAGGAAATAACATGAAGCAATGTGCAGGAAACATCTAAGGAAAAGGGGAAAGCGTCAATGCTCGGAGAACAGAGAAGAGATCCCTTCAGAAACGGATGTCGCATGCGATAGGACCACAGATTCCAGAGTATCACTCAACAGATGTTGATGTCAATAGGCCATCTAAAGCTCAGAGTCAAAGGCACACAAAAGCAGCATGTTTACAAAAAACCCTGAAGCTTACGCACCAGAAAAGCCCGGAACAAAGAACGGAGGCAGTTTTCGATGCAGAAAATTATTCAGAGAGTAAAGTCCCTAACTTGTTCAGTCATTCGCAAGGCCGGAAACTGAAATAGCAAAAGCAGAATCAGTTTGAGAGAAATATGAGTCATTACCAAGTATACACGCAGTGAATACACCCAGCCAGAGGAAGATTCTCGAAAATATCTTTTAGTTTACCAGAAAGTGGTGCCAGCGCTTGTTATTTCTATTTTCATAGCTCAAACGAAAGCAGAAGGCGACCAACCGAATCTTCCCAGGCGAATGTTGCATGCTTGCAGCACTAAGGAGAAAATATAGAAATGGTTCACAATTAGATTCAATTTTTAGAAATATTTTTGCTTTATCAGAACGGTGGTCATTTAAAAAACCGTATCCTAAATTTATGTAATTAAGTTAATTAGCTAGCAGTATTTAAACCCTTCTCAGACATTTAGAGAAGGGTCCAGAAATTTGTCAAAAACTTGTCCTCGGAACATGCACTTCTGCACCCTCAGAGGAGGTTTTGATGAATGGATGGATCGAGATTTATTAATGTTTGCATTTGATGTCTGCTACTGATATTGCACTTTTGTACTCTCAGTAGATGTTAGAACAAGTAGAGATAAATCGTTTTTGCTTGAAGTTTATGAGTAGGATTAGTCGTAAATGGTACTTTTATCTCTTGGCCATTTCTGCTTATATTCTTAAAGTGATTTATAGTTTTCAGTTGTTTATATGTTATTACATGAATGTATGAGTTACCATTTGGCACTTCTATACGGTGGAGTCATTTATTTATGTCTGATATATGAATAACTTATTATGCGATATGCTGTTCACAACTGTTTTCCTAACTTCTTATGCAAAGTGGTTTATCTTAATTGATTTCTATTCTTATAATAGCTGAATGATCTTTATTACTAGTTGTTATTTGAAATCTCTTTAGATCGCATAATAGAAGATATATACCCCGGGTTAGCATAGATTAGATGTGTTGTTTCTCATTAGATTAAAATAGCATAGAGTTAGTTTAAGAATCTGAATTAAATTAGCTTTAAGTACTCTTAGATCAGCTTCATCCAACTCTATACACACACACACACCCTTAGATTGGGAAACTAGTCCCATTATCCCCAGTCATACCCGCTATACCAAATGGATAAGGAGCTGCCAACCAAGGTCCGGAACGGGTGGGTATCCCCCTTGTTGTCGACCTGATTTTTGGGGCTTCAACACCTGCATACGAATTCTAAATCACAGGAAAAATAAAAATGCGAGAGAATAACACATAAAACACGTATACACAGAGATTTCCCACTGGATCCCAAAACCGGGACTACCAGCTTGATTTTTCATTATGTTCCTTTCAATGTTACAATATATATTTATACATGCCGAAGCATCCAATACCATGGACTGAAAACCATCATGTCCAATACCATGGACCAAAAAACCATCGCATCCAATAACATGAACCGAAAACCATCGCGTCCAAAAACATGTGCGAAAATCATGCACAAAACCATAGGTGGGTCTGCCCAACCTAACATAGGGTCCAAAACCAAAATTTTCTGGGGCGCTACCCCAGACCCCATAAAGTGGTGTTACGGGTACCCCTCAAACCCCCTGTTAACTATGTGGAAATAATATAACACAACCCAACAAAATTTGCATAATTATGGAGCCTAGAAAGTTGCTAGACATAATTACACAATTTCTGTAGGGAAGGCTAGTTGCCCTCTAGAATTGTGCAATTTCTTGAGGGAGCTTCTCAACCTGCAGCTACACCAAGTCTAGTGAAACAACCTCTGAGTGGGATGTAACAAGCTTTTATGGGCAGGTTGTCATTCTGCAATAAAATCACTGAAGCTTGTGTACTTGACAAGATATGACATGTTGTCGTGAAAGGTTGGTAGGGAGGCTCCAAAACGAAGCTAAGGAAAAATTTTGGAGGGTGGTTGTAGCTACTACAATAGAGTTGTAAAGGATCACTCCATATCCACATCGTCCCACACTCTTGTATGTTCACAAGTTCACTTGCATATACTTTCACCTCAAACACTAAGCTCCTATAAATGTTGTATCAAGGGTCTCCACCTTTTGGAATCTTGATACTTAATTTCTTTGAAGCTTACATTTTTCACACCCTAAGTGAATAATCCTCTTTAAGAACAACTCTAACACTTGAGCACACTAAATTCTGCATAGGGTCACAAAATAACTTTTAGTTTAGATTATGACCATAGGGGCAGGCATCCCATATGCCATCACAGTTTTTTGCATTGTGAAACATAGAAGTTCTCTTATAAGGTGCTTAAAATCCTTCATCATCCTATGGAAAAGAATATTCAGGCATGCCATAAACCTGATTCAGAGGGGGTTGGGATTTGGTCTCAGTGTTTATGGTTCTTTATGAGGCTACCTGAATCATTTAGGGCTCCACAATTTTTTTTGAATGCCAAGAAGCTCAAGACTCGACTTCCCCCATGGGACGAAGGTAACCTTAGTGGCCAAAAGTTTAGGGCATCTTTCCGTATAAGTGGAGGTGTGGGAAGCACTAAAAACACTTGATACCTTCGCTGATTCTTGATTACTGGAAGCATCACCAGTACATTTGGGACATTGCCTCAATACCCTTCCATAAGAATCCTTGCAAGGCCTAGTTACTTTTGAGCAGAAAGGACACATAGGTCTTACTAGGATTTTTTATGATACACAAACAACACAAAACCATTTTTTTCTTAATTGATTACATAGCATAAAGTTAAAGGGAGAATTAACCTTTCATTTTCACTATGTTTTATGTATTCGGTTTATTTTCTTTGATAAAATTTCCCCTCTCACCATAGAAAATAACATTCATCCACAAAGGGAACTAAGGGTTACCCATCATTCTTATTGCATCCTAAACCTACCTCCTCTACTAGGAGTTTTTCCTAGTCTCTTGCCATCAAGCCATAGAAGACGCCATTTAGCCACTATGATTGGGTCATCATTTATTGGAGAAAAATTGTTGGGGACACCTCCCCATCAAGGAACTTCTCTTACTACCCCTGTAGGGAGTCAACATACTACTCCCCCAAGTATCCCTACTATTTATCAAGGAAACCTTTTTCAAGCTACATCCCTCAGTCATAAAAATACGGCCAACAACATAAAGATCCCATTTTTTCTTCTTTAAACCTACCAAATTTAACTAATATCACCAATAACATGATTTCCCACAGTCAAACTTGGCCTCCCATGCCAACTAAGCTACCTTCAAACATTCCCAAATTTGAAGGAATGTAGTGAGAAGATCTTGATAACCACATCATGCCCTATTATTTGTGGTGTTCGTATAACAACATCATTGAAGGCTCAATTCATATGAGGCTATTACAATGCAGCCTCACCAGCCTTGCCAAGAAATGGTATGTGAGCGAGGAAATCAATTCCCATCGCACATTTGAATCCATAGCTTGCTCATTCCTCACTTTTCCCAACTACGAGTGAGACATGACACTGGGTTCAAACTGCTAATCCACTTTCAGAAAACCACCTCCACTCATATTTCAAATCATATCCATGAGTGGAGAAAGAAGTGTAACCTCTGTAAAGTCAACGTAATACAAGACCTTCACCTAGATTTCTTTTTGAAACCTCTCCTACCAATGATTGCAAAATATGTAGCTATAACCATGCATCAGACAAAGGAATAAGCTATTATCAAATATTAACAATTTGATCTCATCTACATGTAATCAAGGTACATATAAAGATTCCTACTTGATGATCCTCGTATGATTAATTTTTCCTAAGACAAGAAAGGATCATCAAATGTTGTAGATGACTTGATTGGAATCATGTCTTAAAATCAACCTAGTAAAGTGTTCCAATAGTTTGCAAATGTGTACAATGGACAACCCCATTTCCAATCATTTTGGAATCCACCTACAACCTAAATTCAAAATAGAACGGGATATTATACTAATCATCAAGTGCATTCCCAGAATCCCCCCATGCAGGGGAACCAGTACCCTAATATACTGAGTAAGTAGTACCCTCCCACATAGGCTGGCCAATATCCTCCACGCACCACAGAGGTTGTGTCAACTACCCAAACCCCTTACATCAACCCAGGGCAAGGAAATCCTTATTACCCTTTTCTTACAACTCAATAAGCTAACCCCTCATATCAACCTAACACATGGGTTAATTTTGTGCAACCTTGTTTCTACCAATACCAATAGACATTTGAAATCCTCAAAACTTCTAATCCCATAAATACCAACAAGAGAAAAGGAAAGAACAAACCAAAATGTGAACCTAGGTAGCAGGTAACAACCAACCTCTGCATGCACTAACATGGGGCAATCCCCCAGATTGGAACCAAACTCAAAACTAGGGTACCAACAACCCACCAAATCCAAGTAAAAATTATAATCTTGAGACCAACCATGAATGTGCTATTTGTGGGGAATATGGTAATTACAACCATCATTGTACTCAAATCTAAGAGTTGAAAAGAATGAGATAGGATAGGGGAGGGGGAACAACCCAAAAACATGCAGTAATGCAACACCATTTCCCCCACCAAAGGGTATTAGTCACGAAACACAAGCCTGCCTCCCACCAGTACCGAAACCCTTCTATAGGTAGCTCTCAAGATGTAGCTAATTGTGACATTTTCATGGCAGGGACATACATTCTCCTACAAACACAAAATTAGGATTATGGAACACCCTAAGAAATCAACACCTCCACATCATCTAACATTGTTGATATGCCACCTTTGATGATACTAGATCCCCTTGTTGAACCTATTCCATGAATATTCAAAGGTCCATTATGTCATAATTCCCATAACTCAAAGGAAGTCACAATCTATAACATCATTGATGATATTTCATAATCTCCTTTACCTATGTTAGCATTGGAGGTCTTGTAGAACTATCCAACTCAACAGAAAACCATACTTTTTTCATTATGTACAATTGACCCTTTTGATTCATGATTGATGACCTTTGATTTGGATAATGCTTCACCACTACTCCCATCTATAGTTTCTTTCCAGATACTACTCACCATCTAGAACATCACCATCCATATATGCATTATAGATGAGGGGAATCCACCTGTATAATTTTAAAAATAGTTTGGAAGAAACTAGGATCCCCTCAACTTACTACTTCCCCCATTACATTAAGGGCTTATGACAGATGCACCTCTACACCCATGGGACTTTTCCAAAATATCCCAGTGGATATTTTTGGTAAAATAGTACTCATAGACATCGAATTCCTTGATGGCTAGTTAGATAACAATATCTTACTAGGTCACAGTTACATGTATGCCATGAATGCATTAGTGTCATCGATATTATGCATCATGATGTTTCCTCATAAAATATCATCACCATTGATCAAGTCACATCCTACGATAATTGGACACCTAAAATTTGTGATGGTGTGTTACCTCTCATAACATCCCACAACAAGTTTATCCATTCCTACATTGAAGAAGGCCTAGGTATATCCAAAACATCATCACTACTAAGAACATACCCAGGAGACCCAACTCTAATCGAACTTGCACCCACTACCTTGGTGTGTATGATGAGTTAGCCTACTCCTACCCAAACTTAAGAATTGATTCAAGACACACCCAACATTGTGACTAATAAATAAACATTCTTTCCATAAAAGATAACCTAGACACATTTCTTGTATCCTCCACTTGGTTTTGTCTCGCACCAATTCATGGCAACACTTACCTTACCCAATACATCTCTCGAAATTCCTGTTTGGTATTTGGCCCGACAGGCCATGTCAACAATGCCAGGTATCACTTCAAATGAAATGAGAATCCCTTTAGCCACACCTCCATGAACCATACCTGCAGTGACAATAGTAGGAGCCATTAAAAAGGAGAGATAAATAGGTAAATAGGTGGGAACACTAGCCAATTCCTCTTCTAGGGTACCTCCACCATGTGCATCATGCAAGATATTAGGGCACCCTACCAATATATTCCCATATTTTGAAGAGTTAAAATCCCTTCTTCATGCCCCCCAGACACTAGTGGCCCCACCTTCATCTCCAGGAGATAAAGTCATGCCAACACATAATAATGAATTATAAACTAACCATCCATGTGCTATATGCACATAGCACAAATAATACACACATCACTTTAATCTAGAATTCCCTCTCTATTGAGACGCATTGGGAGCTCTTACCCAAACTAATACTATCACACCATCACTCCTGAACACACCAATGGCAGAAGATATGTCTCATACTATCTATACTATCTTTGAGGAAGAAGCTTTGTGCACATATTCCCCTTGCACACATTGTTATAAAACTTCCCATTATTCAATGAGGAATCTAGAAACAATACCACCTCAACCATCTTGCACTTGTACCTCATGTGATGAAGCTATAGATCTGATTAATGAGTGTTCCCATTTGTGGGAACTTAAGAAGTGGCACTAGGTTCTTTAGGTTGTCCATAAAAATAGAAATAGTCGTAAAAGCAATAGTTTTCGCATTTTCTTATAAAGAACCATACCTGGATTTTCCCACACCACCCCCAATTTCAAGAGGTATGAGCCTATTTTTAATAGCATGATTATGGAAACCCAGCCCCTTTTTAGAATGATGTGCAACATCGGATTAGTCAATAGCATGTACCTTGCATTAGCACCCCACCAAGACCGTTGTCAGTAGCTGCAAGATATGTTACAACACAAACAATAAAACACATTAACACAAGTGTTCTAAAGGCAACTTTCTTGGCTCCCATGACCCTAGTACCTTCCCCTGACTACCCTCAAGCACCCATTAGGGAGATCCTCCCACAATTTTAGTGCTAGCAACAACCAACACCATATACGATTCATTTCCTTATCTGTAGGAACCCTAAATCGTGTTATCTTCTCATCTCTTTTTGGTGTCAAAACCACATCGCCTATTGCAAAATTTGAACCACTCATGAATGTGTAAGCCCATTTAGTCTAGGAATTGTGCACATCATTGGGTTCTATGGCAGTGAGGAATGGATTGTTTTCTTGCTTGTCCGCTAGCACCATTGGGCACTAATCTTAGGCTCCTGACCCTTGCAACCTCTTTCATCATTATAAAATATTTTTCATTCAGACGAATATATTATGGAGGCCATGACAAAAATTGAGTTTCCTTGGGATTCCATGCACCATCGCTCTTCTTTTTTACTAGAAAAATATTTCTTACCTACTAAATCAATATCCCATGATATTTTCTCAGTAGAAACAAAATACATTCCTGCACCAGGGTAGGTCAATTGGTTCAATAATCCCATCCCCACACTAGATACATTTGAGAAAGTAAACATGTCCAACATCTCTCCAACTATCAAGGTATACATATCCACTAAACTAGGCAAAATCAAAGAAATATTGTTGGGGGAAGCATGTTCTCCCAAGGAAGTTTCCCTACAAAGCCTTGTTACAAGAGTACAGGGACAATTTTGTGTGGTCATATTCTGAGATGCCCAATACCAGCGATTCGATCATGGAACAACACATCGAAGTGTGACTAGATGCCCTACCAATGAGGAAAAAATAGTGTATTCTTAACCCTTCCAAAGTTGAAGCCATTCGACAAGAAATTGATATGATTCATTATGTTGGTTTCATTTTCCCCATCATTTATACATCATGGGTTTCTGACCTTGTACCTGTCATAAGTAAATATGGCACTCTTCAAGTTTGTACAAATTTTTGGGATTTAAATAAAACATGTCCCAAATACAACTATCCCACCCTGTTCATTGACCAACTTATTGATGCATGTGCAGGACACTAAGCCTTGTCCTTTATGGATGAATTTTCTAGATATAACTAGATCCAAATCCACCACATGGATCATTATAAAATACCCTTCAAAAACCCATGGGGTAATTATTCCTACTACATTATTCCCTTTGTCCTTAAAAACACTAGAGAAAAATTCCAATATGCCATGAATTATATCTATCAGGATATAGCTCATCTCATCCTAGCCTATTTGGATGACCTCATGGTTCATTCCAAAAAGTACCCAGAGCATCTGTAAAATATTCGATGGGCTCTTCAAAGGTGTCAAAAATAAAAGATTTGCTTGAACACCATCAAGTGTGTCTTATGCATTAGTGCAAGAAGATCGTTGGGATTCATAGTTTCTCAGCAATGCATCAGAGTCTACCCGCTAAAGGTTCAAGCCATTTTTTATATCCCACCACCTAAAACTTTGAAGAAGTTACAAATATTACAAGGTAAGTTGACCTTCTTGTGATGCTTTTTTACCGACTATGCTACATGTGTGCATGACTTATTGCATCTCCTTTGTTAGGACATATCATTCCAATGGGATGAGTAGGCCCAACAATAATTTGATGCCTTAAAAGACATTATCTTTAGAACCTCTGATAAGCCCTCTTGATGATTTCATTCTCTACTTGTCATCTTTAGATGTTGCCATTGTTGGGGTATTAGTCCAAGAAGGTACAAATAATAGGGAGCATATCATTTACTATGTTAGGAAGAACCTCTCATGGTTTCCTTTGTAGTATGAGATAATAGAAAAAATAGGCTTAGCCCTCATACATGCCATTAAGAAAGTGTGGCAATACATTCTACTAAGGATTACCAACATCATAACAAATATCAACCCTATGTGACACTTTGTCGCACACCATATGATGAACCATAAGTATGCTTGATTGGTGGTTATATTACAAGAGTTTTATCTTCAGTGTCCTCCCCTAAGAGAAACAAATCTCTCATTCTTACATATTTCATCATTGATCTCCCTCTAAAAACCCAAAGGTCCCCTATCAATGATTCTTTCTCTAATGAAAACTAGTTCATTATATCCACAGATGACCTCTGGTATAGTGACATACTCATCTTCCTCTAAACTTAGATTTTCAAACCCTCAATGCACTCACCAATGTCTTTGCATAGATGAAGTCGAACACATCTTAAATGACTGTCATAATAGAACCTACAATGGCCACCTCTCAAGGATGGACACTACCCAAAATATCCTTCGTGTTGTCTATTTCTAGCCTATGCTTTTCCACGATTACATCCAAGCAGTCAAGAGGTGTGAACGTTGTTAATGTTATGCCCACAAAGCCCAAGCACCTCAAGCTCCTATACATCCAGTCATCATCACTAGTCGATTTTGTAAATGGGGAATTAACTTCATAACTTGCGACCTTTCATCTCAAAATGGCTATAAGTACAGAGTAGTCATCGTCAAATAGTTCACAATGTAGGTCAAAGCCATGCCTATGTTCAACAACACTATTCATAAAGCCACTGGATTTTTCTTTAACCATGTCATCATGTGGTTTTAAATTCATAAGGTGCTAGTCTCGGACCATGGTAAACACTTCGAGAATGATATTTTCCAAGAATTTTCTCAGTTCCTTGACTTTTCACATGAGTTTTCTTCCCCATACTACCCATGGTCCAACTGATAGGTAGAAGATGTCAATGAATTCCTCAAGATAATATACAATGCATGGTAAAAAAACAAAAAACTAATTTTCATCACATGTTATTTTCTTCCTTATGTGCATACCATACATAAGTAAAGTCATCCATAGGATTTATTCCTTTGCACCTAGTATACGATGTCAAGGTTGTACTCCCCATAGAGTGTGATATTTATACCCTATGCACTTCTATAAAGATTCTCCTAGAAACCTCACCCCTAAAAAATGGCAAGTGCAATTGGAATACATTGATGAAAGTCAGCGAGAATCCCTCCAACACAACAAAGCCCATAAAACAAGAACCAAAGGCTCTTTTCACTACAACATCACTCATTGCACATTTAACGAGGGAGATATTTTACTTCAGTACAACGTGGGCAAGGAAGTTTTGGGACCAGGCAAGTTCAATACCTTATGGAAATGACCTTACATCGTCAAAAATTTCCTCTTAAAAGGTGCCTACATGTGGGTGGAGCTCGACGAAACTTGTCTCAAGGACCCCGTCAAAGGGCTCTACCTAAACAAAGTATTTCCATAACCCTCACTTAAAGCCTTATGATGTAGAAACATGCACATTGAATCATTGTAAAGATGATCACCTCATCACAAATGTATTCAAAATCCATACTCTCATCATGTGTCATAGATGGATCATTCACTAGCCCACCACCATGGGTTCACTGATGGTGCTTCTCGATGGTTGTAAAATATTGTTACAGCAACCTGGGCGATATACTACCCTCATTTGATGCCCGTCCACTAGAGTATGCTTTGTATTAGATCAACCACTAATAATCAAGTTGAATATGATGCCATCATATACCTCTTGGTCAATGCCTTCCACCTAGGTATCAATCACCTACATGTGTTCCTTGATTCCCCTCTTGCAGTATCGCAGTTAAATAGAACCTTCAAGGTACATGACCCTTTCCATTTTCATAAATTCTTGCATGCACAAATTTTAGCACATGGTTTTGATCATATCACATTTTCACTTATACCAAGAAACCAAAGTCATAGCATTAATCGCATTGCTAATCAAAACCTAGACTGGCATGCATCACATATATATCATCATTGAGACACATAAAGCATGATAAATATTTTTATCAATAAAATGAAAAGTACATCAAATGAATACATGCATACATAGAAACATATCACGAGAGACAAAAAAGTGTCTCATATAAATATAATAGCATATATATATATTTATATATATATATATATATATAATATATATATATATATATCTATATACATCAGCGAAAAAAATATGTACATTTGTTGGTCATAGCCATAAAAGTGGGTCATCAAAAAGGGGAGCATACTCATAATGGGTGGTTCACCTAATACATGTAAATCCTACATGTAAGGTTGGGCTTAATCCCCCCTGCACCGCCTCCTCACCCTACACCACCTGCTGGAGGCCTTCTTACCTTGCCCTAGGCTAGATCTAAGATTGGTCTTGTCATAACCAATACCACTTCCAACTAGTGGAGGACCAAGCACCTTTCTCTATCCCGAGCCATAATCCTCTCAATGAAATCCTCCCCAACATCGCACATCCATCATTAGGCATCCCTCAGAGTAGATCTGCTACATTATCCCATGCATCCTTAGTAGCATCTCTCTGGGTCCATAGTATATCAACCACGACCCGGAGCGCTACAACCTCACCCTTCACTTTAGGCCTAAAAATATCCATTTATGACCTTCTTGATGGAGGCTCCTCCCCTCTATCATCCCTCCAACATCACTACCCTACAGTAGCACCAACCTCACTAGGACGTCAAGGATCAACACCCACTAATCTTCCCAAACGGGGCCCGTGAGGTCCAACATATACAAGAAAACATGCATGGTATCAGCAAAGAGATATATCATAAACCAAAGAATATACAAATAATAAAACATTGATATCATACTCACATACCTGTTAGGCCACAAGCATCACTTGGGGGCAATCCCTTATCTAGATCTCCTTGAAAATCTATGCTAGAATAAGGGAACTCAAGGATGAGCTAAGGGTTGGACTGAAACCAGCCCTCAACTGTGGGTGTCCTATATCTCCCTACCTCCCTACCACTTACCCGAAGTATCAAAGCATCCCAATGCTGAATTCATGGCTCTCTTTCTGGCCTAGGCACCACTTCTATCATTGGTCGCAACATCACTACTCTCTCGTAAAGTATGTTTCACACCACACTGCCATAACAAAATTTTCTCACCTTACCCCGGATGACTTATGACAATTCCATTCTCATCCTCAAATGGAGGACTACAACCCAATAAAAGAAGAAAACCACCCACATCCTCTCTCGAAATGTAATCTATGGACATGAAATACGATTTGAGGTTGATGACCCCACCAACTGTACTATCATGGTTGCTACAATCTACATCGCCATATCCAAAATAAATGTGACACAGATGCACCCCTCTTAGAATGGATCATCCCCATAGTTCTAACAAGAACATGCCATTAGCACCAACCATCCATGTGAGAGCTTCATCGGTAGCACCTCACCTTGAGGTACCACCCTATAACAAAGTACACGTACAACTCTATGGTAAAATCCAATTCTCTACCTTGAATATCAAAGACCAACCTATCTAGCTACCATCACCTGACCAAGAATTCAAGGAAAGGGTTCTAGATGAACTTCAACAACCCCCATATAGACATCTATGCTTGGGCCTAAGTGTCACTAGCCACTGGAGTACGCAAGTGGTCCCAGTCTTTCTCACGCCATGTCACCACCATCCTAACCAAAAAAAAAAAAAAAAAAATTATCCCTGTGGCCATAAATTTGACATTTTCAACAACTCTTGTCTATTCCAAAAACAAGCCAGCATTCGAACGTCTATTACCTAAATAGATCCACTCATCATGTGTATTTTCCCTACACAGTTGTGTAGATGACATGACTATCATTCCCCTACCTATGAGGGCCTAGGCTGAGGTTCCTCACGCGTGTCTTTCTTACATTCATGAGAATTTCACGACTATTTCCCATAATGTTTCATAATCCGCACAATTATTGCTTATTTAGCCATGAGGCCTTGGAGCTGAAATCCTTGCAATTGTTCTCCTCACAATCACATGCATCAGGTGACTATATTTTTCTTAACCGTGCACATTCACGTGACTATCATGTAGTCTCCCATGTGATTTTCTCCCTTTTGGCCTAAAATGTTTTGTACATGCCAACCTATATGGCTTGCCTACCTTAGGCTACTATATTCACAAATGAGGGGTCATGACCTTTTACCCATCTCTCCTCGCATGCTACCCAAGTACTCTGGCTAACTGCTACAACTGAAACAACCTATGGGCTCTTCTCTAGAGTACATGCCAAAAAGTACGAAGAAGGTGGAAATCTAGGTCCCACACCCTTATATATTTCCCTCTCTGTCATTCTTCTGGAGGATTATTCAGGAGCTCATGATATCCTTTCAAAAAACCATCAGTGATATTGGGATAAGGACATCCTCACCTATATCATGGTAACCTCCATTTCATTTCACCAACATACTCATTTTTGGGCCTGTTTTACATTTCATAGTACCCATCGGGTGCGCCTTACCATTTTTTTTGGTTCATCTTGTTCAACACATTTCATTTTTCATATTATTTCATCAAGATTATTTCACTTAGGGTATTTGTTTTTGAAGTCACATGCTTCTTGCAGTTTCTCAGTAAGAGCAACCCCCCTATGCCAATCGACAGTTCAGGTATCATTCTTCACCCAACTTGATAAGCTTCCTCAAATATTTGCATATCCTAACATCGCTTCTCTTAAATAAACCATATGGTACACCATCTTGACCATGTTTACCATCACCTTCCATCCTGACATGGTAAGCATCCATGTCAGTCGATAGAGCCTCACTCACATAAATTACCCCAGTTCATATTACCCTTAACACTATCGGTATCCATGACCATTCCCTAGGCTCAAGAGCCATTTTCACTCACATGTGTAAGATGATCAACCTCATGCTTCTCTTCTTTGCTCATTTCTTACCAGCCCCACCATCGGGACGCCTATATTGTTTATAAACTAGATCAAAATGAATGCCCCTTCACATTCTACACTTGGCCTACCATTCATACACATTGCAGTATACCATCTATATCATTCCATCAATGTCATCAACTCCACATCGAGACCAGCCAATAGGGTTCCTACCTGCAATAGTAAACCCAACTACAAAATCACATAGACCATCACTTTCTAAGGCCACCAATCTCTATGTTTGTACATCCCAAACCACTTTTAAAATTGGTTTGGCAAGCGTACAATTTTTTTTAAGGAACATAATTCTCACCCATGTTTTTGGTTCATTAAAAACTTGGAAGCAGTCCTAAGTCACCCTTGGTCAGAGCTAGATTTTCACCCATATCATATCCATCTCAGTGATCATCATTTTATCACATCATACTATGACAGTTAGAAAAATCATTTCCCCCACTTGATGCCATACCAAATCTAGGGGCACTTACTTCAACATTATCATTTTGACTACTATAACACCCTCCTCCCACATAAACCCAAGTAATCGATCAATCAGTGTAAACATGTAAGGAGAGGCTACTATGATTAGCTTCAACCTCCTATGTGACCTTAAGGAAATGGACTCAATGGAAACACAACATAAAAACCTTCCACATCAACTATAGGACGCCTAAGAATCATCCTAACACTTCAGGCAGCTTGGCCCGGGGTCCCACTAAAGTTTTTGACCACTTGACCTCTAGATGCTCCCATGCTATAGGTTTTCCACCATCAAGGAGACTCTATATGCTCTCATGCTATAGGCATGGCAACATCCAAGGATTATTTGTCTATTTTTGTGTCAGCGTCCCCAAAATATAAGCCACTTTTTCAACCCCAGAGCCCAGGACACTGCCCATAAGTGAATGACACCTTCTAAACAATAAAATAACAAGGAAACAATGATGCAAAAACAAATAGCTGAACAAGACCTTAACCATAACCCTACAAGCCATGATAGGAATTTCATCAAACATATCACAAATATGTAATCTACAGGTGTAAACAACAGATGTAAGCATAGGGATCTCATACTTATCTAAGAATTGCTAAGAACCATTGTTCCCTCATATCATTTGTTGCATTAATATCTATTAGGTCATAGATACATTGAAGATTCATTTAAAAGTAAAACATGATGAGAACCATACATAGCCATTGTCATAAAACACATACATAACTAGCATAATAGCAGCAGTAATACTAATGAAATCATAGCCAGATGATCAACATATAAATCAGTATAATACTCATATAAATACAAGGAGAAATACGCTTTCATTAATGATGCAAGACCCAAACTTGAGATGGGACTACCATGTTCCACCGGACCATAGGATCGTTAATCCAATTCTCTCTTTATCCATTCACCCCATGCCATATTCCAAGCATGAATGTGGGACTTAAACCAAAGAACCAACTAGGGCATCGAGATTCTAAACCACTTCACCCTCATCAATAGAAACCATGTTTTACAATAATCTATCCTGGATCACTAGGCCAACACAATAAACATGTGATAACAGGATTTACCATGATCTCCAACTAGCAATGTTGTTGACCAAAAAAAATATATCCTCGACCCTTCCTTCTCTGCTACATAGTCCCTTGGGCAATCTGGTCATCCCCTTCCATGTAGTCACACACCTTCCAAGCCCCACTGGCACCCCTGTCCCAGGAAGTCCATCCCTTGGCAAGGTTTCCTTACATTGGAAGATACAAAAACCAAGGCATATCCCTACCTCAAACCATCATACCAATCACATGATTCTCATGGAAATCAATGGACACTATTGGGTACTGGTGTCCCACAATGGCCCTTCTCCTGAATGCTCTACTAACATAGTTTTGCATGTTCCAATTCCTTTCACGGATGTTGCTACTTCTTGTAGTCAGTTTCAACCACCCAACCGGGAATTTCCGTGCTTCCTATACCAAGCACATAAATTCCATTAGATTTAAAGTAAATTGAAATAAACTCAAATCATACCTCATTGGTGGCTTGTCAATAAGGTAGACTTGCAATCCTGTTTACTTCCTGCCACAACAAGTTAAAGTAGCATCTTTGACCAATCATCATGTATAAACATATCACATTAGGTTAGCCCAAAACACAACCATCATAGATCAAAATCATAAATCATATGTAGCCATCATAAACCAGAATCATAGATCACATGTAATCATCATAGACCATAATCATAAATCTTATGCATAATAAAAATAAAATAAAACACTCATACTTATCCTTTAATCAATCCTTATCTTCTACCTTTGTCCTTATTTTGTATGCACACTGAATCGGTTTCCACACCCGAAACACATCTTGTGCCATCTACTCAACTATCTGCATATACACATAGTGTGCATCACACACATACAACCACACATGACATGAAACACCATGCAATGTATGCATCTACACCTGACACACAACACATACACCTACATATAGTGTCCAAGACAACATAATACATGTGTCTACTCCTGGTGTACACCACCACACAATACATACACATACACTCGAAATACAACATAGTACATACATCTATTCCCAATGTACAAACCCACACAATACATATACATACACAAAGTACATTATAACGAATACACATGTCACAATATCATGACTACACAATGCACATACATAGTATCACATGCCCACAACAGAACATGTACGACATGCACACAATACCACATGTACACCAGTACCATATGCACAACATGTTGGCATTATGACACAGGTTTGGCTCTATGACATAGGTGTTGTCCTTGATGGAAACTTACTCAAATGGAAAATCACAGCTCAAGCACTCAAAATGGAAGAAAATAAGGTATACGTAGGTTCCTCTTAGCAAAGTCACGTATACACGTGGGATCACCGATCAAAAGGCGCGTATACGTATGCACACACTTTCATGGAAAGAAAAGCGCGTACATGTGGGAAAATTTATGTTTGGTCCATGGTATTTAGTCCGAGATATTTGAACCTATGGTTTTGGTCCTTGGTATAGCATCCAAAGTGTTGAACCCAAGTATTGGGTCCCTAGTATTGGTTCTCAATGGTTTTGGACCATGGTTTGAGTAAGGCCTAAGACTATAAAAAGGGAAGGAGATCATTTTGGCAAGGGCATTGACATAAGTGTTGAATATCTTAAGAGGAGCAACATCTGGAATACTGGTGATTGGTTTATGGTGCAGTGCTAAATCTGAACCAAGGAGGAACCTAAGCGCTAAAAGATGGATAAGTTCTATTGATGGATCAAGATATTAAGGCTTGAGTAGTAGTATCATTGTGTGAATTTGATCTGTTATAATTGGTGCATGATTAAATCTATAAATTTGATAATCTGGGTATAACTTATGTCTGATTAAGTGAAAAATGGTGAATTATCTTTTATAGATCTGTACGCAGGTTCAACACATAAGAAGCGCTTATACACACAGGTTTAGCGAAGGATGATAGTGTATACACTGGTTGGTCTTGATATAGCTGCATATGTACACAGGTTTCTCTTTTTGAAGTAGCGTACATCTCATGAAATATGCTTTAGCTGCTTCGGTTTATTGTTGCAGTGTTCTGGGTTCAGAATTGGTGTCTGGTTACTGTTACTGCTTTCTGGTTACAGCATTCTGAGAAGTGTTTGGTTGATTCTATATTGGTTTGTACAAAGGAGATTGATTGATGTAGATATACTTAATGTTTTATTGATTATATTTATGGATCCAGTCTGAAAATTTATGAAACGTGGTCCCTGGAAGAAAAGAGAAGGTTGTAGCCTTCTGTAGGTCAGCACCTACATACTAGTACCTCAGCTAGTACAAGAGCAAAAGGGGGTTGTAGCTCCCTTCCAAGAGAAGCTGGAGAATGAGAGAAGGTTGTAGCCTCCTGCAGGTAGCAGCTTGTGTACTGGTATAAGACTGCACCAGTACAGAATCATTGTAAAAAGAAGTTTCTAATTGAAAGAAGGTAGAGACAAATTGTAGCAGGTGGTTTTCACCCACATTGGGTTTCCACCTTATATCTTGTGTTCTTGTGTGTGACTGTTTGCATTATTTTTCTGTTCTTGGTTAATGTTTATATGGTTCTAACATCAACATCTGAAGAATAATTAAATTATAAGTTATACGCTAGTTTCCTTAACCAAAGTTGCGTATATACGCTGGTTTCACTAACCTAAGTAGCGTATACAAATCTGTGTATGAATTGAAATATAATTGACCTGATAATACTGATTCACCCTCCCTCTCAATATTATTTCCAACAATTGGTATCAAAGCAGGTCCTTCAGAAGAAGCTTGATTTCTTGAAGGAAGATCTATCATCATGAGCAACTACGAAAAGGAGGCATCGATCAGGCCACCAATTTTTGATGGGAGCAGCTTCATCTATTGGAAGGTAAGAATCAAAACCTATCTTCAATTTCTTGGTACAGAAGTCTGGGATATCATAGAAATAGAATACACATTTTCATCAACAACTCCTACAGATATGGCTGGTAAAAAGAAGTATGAAACGAATGCCAAGGCTATCAATACTTTACTAGGAAGTCTATCTCAATTAGAATTCGTTAAGATTATGTAGCTCAAAACCGCAAAAGAAATATGGGACAAGATCGTTCTGAGCTATGAAGGAGATGATAAGGTAAAATGAGCTAAATTACAAACTCTCAGAATTCAATTTGAAAATCTCAGAATGCACAATGATGAAAGTGTGGCTAAGTATTTCCTACGTATAGATGAGATTGTTAATTGTATGAAAAGCTTGGGTGAAGAAATAAAAGAAGTTGTTTTGGTTGAAAAGGTTTTAAGATCTTTTCCTCCTAAGTTTGATTCAAAAGTTTGTGCCATAGAAGAAAAGAAAAATTTGCAGAGCATTACCAAGTCACAGCTACACAGAATCTTAACTACTTACGAAATGAGAAAAGGTGGACCATCAAACAGGAGAGAAGCTACATTCAAAGCCTCAGGAAAAGGAGATCACAATGAGTTAGGACATATGTCAGAAGAAGAGGAAGAATCAAATTTTGTCAAAAATCTTCAACGGGGAACTGTAAGATTCAGAGGTAAGCTGCCTTTCAAATTCTTTGCTTGCGGAAGAGTCAGTCACTATGCTGCCAAGTGTCCTCATAAAGATAACCGTAAGGAACCAGTTAGATGGAACATAAAACAGAATGTAAGTAAAAGGAGATATTATACTCATGAAGGCAGTGATGGACTTTCAAATAGTGATGAATATGAACAAGGTAATGATGATAGACTTTGATGGCATTTGAAGATGATGATTTCTTGGATGCTATAAATGAAGAAGGTCTTTATGAAGAAATTTATGATCTTAAAATTTGTTTAGAAGAAAAGAATATGATCATAGATACTCTGACATTCCAACTTGCTGAAAGAGATAAACACAATGAAGAGTTAGAATGTGAAATTGTGGGACATAGAAAATAAATTGAGAAAACAAAAGCCCTTAATCTTAGATTTGCTAAAGGATCTGAAACTTTAGATGAAATTATCAAAGTGCAACGTTCTCCTCTAATCAAGACATGTCTCAGATATTTTGAAGAAGCGTCTCAAGCACAGAAGCAAGCACAAAAACCATCCACCTCCAAAAGTTATCTTGATGTAGCAAAGAAAATGAACAGGTTGACAATCAATAGCAAAAATATAATGGGGATCACTAGGTAAATCAAGGAAAATTTGCTTCAAGAATGAACAAAGATCACCAAGTAAATCGAGGGAAATCTACTTCAAGGATGAACAGAAGCTTCAACCAACCACAAGTAAATCATTCCCAGTTTGCCTCAAGAATGGATGTCAATAGAAACTACAATCATTTGGTTGGTAGGTTTGATAATTGCAGGAACTTCTTCAATGGTCAATGTTTCTCTTGTCATAACTTTGGTCACAAAGCTACTCAATGTGTTGCCTATAAGACCATCATGACTAGGGAAACTCAAAAACAAAGGAGTATGATTGGGATCATGAAATGGACCTACAATAACTTTTCTTCTCTTGAAAATGAAATAAAATGTTCTATTTGTAACAACTTCAGTCATGAAGACTCTGAATGCAGGAGTAGGTTTTTGCAAACAACTTAGAAAGAGCAAGCTTCATTTAGTCCCAAAACATGGAGAAAGAAAGAACCACAACCAGAAAGATGTGGGATAGCCTTATATGTAGAAGAACAGGAAAATCAGTGGTACATCGACAATGGATGCTTGAAACATATGACAGGTGATCAGGAAAAACTTTAGTCATATAGTGCCTTAGAAAATGAAAAGAAGGTCTCATTTGGAAATGACACCCCAACATTCATAAAAGGTAAAGGTTATGTTCAGTTGAAAGAGAAGGTCAAAGCTAGAAATGTTATGTATGTTGATGGCTTAAAGCATAATCTATTGAGTGTCAGTCAAATGTGTGATCAAGGAACTGAGGTAATATTTTGATCAAATGGGTGTATTGTTCATGAGCTTGATACAGGAAAAATAGTCATCAAAGGCATAAGAACTCCAAATAATTTATACGTATTCAAAGGAGGACAACAACAATGCTATCTAAGCAAGAATGATGAACACTGGCTATGGCATAGAAGATTGGGGCATCTAAGCTTCTCTCAGATAAGGAAAGCATGCAAATATCAGGCGGTTCGTGATCTTCCTGACATTAGAATTCTAGAAAATACAATATGCAAATCATGTCAGTTTGGTAAACGAACCAGAACTAATTTCCCTGAAAAGGAAGGATCGACTAGCAGGCCACTTGAACTTGTCCATATTGATATATGTGGTCCAACTAGGAAGAGGTCACCTCGAGGAGAAGAGTACTTCATATTTTTCATTGACGAATTTTCAAGGATGTGTTGGATAGGACTCATGAAGTATAAAGATGAAGCTTTCAAAAAGTTCAAATCATTCAAAGCCTTGGTTGAAAATGAATCTGATCACAAAACTAAATGCCTCAAATCTGATCGAGGAGGGGAATTTACCTCGGATTAATTTTTCGATTTTTGTGAAGAACATGGAGTAAGAAGGGAATTCTCTATTGCAAGGACTCCTCAGCAAAATGAAGTAGTGGAAAGGATGAACAAAATGGTTCAACAAATGGCTCATGCTATGCTTGATGAGTCTGGAACTCCCGCGACCTTCTAGGGTGAAGTTGCGTTTGCTGCAGTTACTATTCTCAACAAGACAAACGTTCGAGTAAACAACACTCAGAATCCTCATGAACTTTGGTATGGTAAGACTCCCACGGTAAAATACTTCAAAATATTTGGAAGCAAATGCTACATCAAAAGGACTGATGAAAACCTTGGCAAGTTTGAGCCTAGAGTAGACGAAGGAATTCTCCTTGGTTCCTCTCCCACAGCAAAGCATATAAGTGTTACAATAAAAGACTTGGAAAAATTGTTGAAAGTATTGATCTAGTGGTTGATGAAGAAGGAAACACAACTAGGCAAGTAAAATCTGAAAATTTCGAAGATGATGAGGGCTATCCTTCAACATCAAATCAGATTCATGATGAAGAAGAAACACGTGAGGCACCAGAATAATATATAAGGATAGAAGAAAAGACTTCATCCAGATATGTCCAGAAGAACCGTCCAGAGACTCAAATTTTGGGATAGAAAGAGGTAGGTGTACAAACAAGAAGAAGTATTTCTAAAGCTTCAAGTTATCTAGCATTTCTCTCTTCCACTGAACCACAAACTGTAAGAGAAGCATGTAAAGACGAATGTTGGGTCAAGGCCATGGAAGAAGAACTTGAGCATATTGAAAAGAATAACACTTGGGAGTTGGTTCCTAGACCAAAAGATAAGAATGTCATAGGGACAAAATGAATATTCAAAAATAAGCTGAATGAAAATGGAGATGTGATTAGAAACAAGGCAAGACTTGTTTGTAAAGGGTATGCGCAACAAGAAGCTATAGACTTTGAAGAAACCTTTGCACCAGTTGCTAGAATTGAGGCCATAAGAATGTTCCTTGCTCTCTCTATCTTTTAGAAGTTCAAATTATTTCAAATGGATGTGAAATCTGCCTTTTTGAATGGAGACTTGGATGAAGAAGTATATATTGAGCAACCAGATGGGTTTATCCTTGGAAATGATCCAAAACTTGTATGTAGACTCAGAAAGGTTCTCTATGGCCTTAAACAGGCTCCAAGGGCTTGGTATTTTTGGTTGGATAAGTACCTTCATCAATAAGGTTTTTCAAAAGAATCAATAGATAGCAATCTATATATAAAAATTGACAATGATAAGTTGCTAATACTTGTTGTGTATGTTGATGATATCATTTTTGGTAGCAATGAAGAAGACATGAGTCAAAACTTTTCCTTGGTGATGCAAAAAGAATTTGAAATGTCACTATTTGGTGAGCTCACATATTTCTTGGTTTGCAAGTCCAACAAAACAAAGACGGTATTTTTCTATCACAAACCAAGTATCTCAAGCAGATCTTGAAGAAGTATGGGGTGGAGGATTCGAAACCAGTATGTACCCCTATGGTAACAGGATGCAGCCTCAACGTGCATGATGAATCAGCAGGAGTACATCAACCAACTTAGAGATCCATGGTTGGAAGTCTGCTCTATCTAACAGGTACTCGACCAGACATTATGCATGCAGTAGGAATAGTTGGAAGGTTTCAGGCAAATCCAAAGGAAACTCATCTTCAAGTAGTTAAGAGAATTTTCAAGTATCTTCAAGGAACCCAAGACTATGGTTTATGGTATCCTAGAAGTACAGATCTCACACTTCATGCAGATACAAATGTAGATTGGGCAGGAAGCGTGGATGACAGGAAAAGAACTAGTGGTGGTGCATTCTTCATGGGTCCTGGATTAGTATCTTGGTTCAGCAAGAAACAAAGTTCCATTGCATTATCTATAGCTGAAGCAGAATATGTAGTTGCTGCATCTTACTACACACAACTCCTTTGGATGATGAAAATATTGCAAGACCTTCAAATAACTTGTACTCCACCTATTTCCATTTTTTGTGATAATACAAGTACAATTAGTATTTCAAAGAATCTTGTCATGCATTCAAAGACTAAGCACATACCTATCAAGTATCATTTTCTCCAGGAACAAGTGCTTGAACAAAAGGTCAAATTGGAGTATGTTCCCTCTAAGGAACAAGTTGTTGATATACTCACCAAACCACTGCCGAGGGAGACATTTGAATACCTTAGACAGAAGTTGGGGATAGTTGATGCATCATCTTGTTGTTAAATCTTGTCTGTTTAAGAGAAAAGTGGTTGTACATGAGTTTCGTAAGGGGGATCCGTGTACATACGCATGTTTATGAAGATACAATTGTGTATATGTTGGTTTGAAGACAACAGTGGGCAAGGCTCAGGATGAAAAGAGTCTGATATGGGTCTGACAGAGACCATCTGGCATAGGTTCAAGGGGAGCATATATTCTTCTAATAATGCATTGTTGCATTATCCTAGAAGATCTTGGTTCAATCTCATAGTGGTTTGGATTTTAGGTGGAATAGGTGTAGAACGAGAACATGGTTGCTAGTCTGAATAATGATTGACAGATGTTGCCGATGATAGTTATGTCTTGCTTCTTTCTATGTCATGTAGTTCTTTTCTTATCAAGGTCATGTAATGGCCTATTTTGGTTTCCCCACTACACCTGGGATGGATAAAGTAATGTTATTGTTTTTATAATGTGTAAATTCTTGGTGTATCCCCACTTGGTTGGGTAGATGAGTCAATCCCCACTTGGTTGGGAGATTGATGTATGTATGAGTATTTGATGATAGGAAGGTCATCTATATTGTATAAATTCATGTTTCTTTTGTAGAACATATTCTTGCAGACCTTGCCTATAGTCAGGGGGGGCTTGGACAACATAGCAAAGTAGAAAATTCAGCATATACTCAAGGGGAGCATAACCCTTTGCCTTTGATGTCAAATAGGGAGAATGAATGACTTTGAGTGACTTGGGGTTGCCATCAAGTCCAAAGGGGGAGATTGTTGGCATTATGACATAGGTTTGGCTCTATGACATAGGTGTTGTCCTTGATGGAAACTCGCTCAAATGGCAAATCACAGCTTAGGCACTCATAATGGAAGAAAATAAGGTATACTCAGGTTCCTCTCAGCAAAGTTGTGTATACACGAGGGATCACCGATCAAAAGGCGTGTATATGTATGCATGCACTTTCATGGAAAGAAAAGCATGTACATGTGGGAAAATTTATGTTCATTCCATGGTATTTAGTACGAGATATTTGAACCTATGGTTTTGGTGCTTGGTATTGCATCCAAAGTGTTAAACCCAAGTATTGGGTCCCTAATATTGGTTCTCAATGGTTTTGGACCATGGTTTGAGTAAGGCCTAAGACTATAAAAAGGGAAGGATTTCATTTTGGCAAGGGCATCGATGGAAGTGTTGAATATCTTAAGAGGAGCAAGATCTAGAATACTGGTGATTGGTTTATGGTGCAGTGCTAGATCTGAACCAAGGAGGAACCTGAGCGTTAAAAGATGGATAAGTTCTATTGATGGATCCAGATATTAAGGCTTGAATAGTAATATCATTGTGTGACATTGATATGTTATAGTTGGTGCATGATTAAATATATAAATCTGATAATCTGGGTATAACTGATGTTTGATTAAGTGAAAAATGGTAAACTACCTTTTATAGATCTGTATGCAGGTTCAACACATAAGAGGCGCATATACACGTAGGTTTAGCGAAGGAAGATAGCGTATATGCTGGTTGGTCTTGATACATCTGCGTATGTATGTAGGTTTCTCATTTTGAAGTAGCGTACATCTCATGAAATAAGCTTTAGCTACTTTGATTTATTGCTGCAGTGTTCTGGGTTTAGAATTGGTGTCTGGTTACTGTTACTACTTTCTAGTTACAACATTATGAGAAGTGTTTGGTTGATTCTATATTGGTTTGTACAAAGGATATTGATTGATGCAGATATAATTAATGTTTGATTGATGATATTTATGGATCCAGTCTGAAAATTTATGAAACGTGGTCCCTGGAAGAAAAGAGAAGGTTGTAGCCTTCTATAGGTCAGCACCTACGTACTAGTACCTCAGCTAGTACAAGAGCAAAAGGAGGTTGTAGCTCCCTTCCAGGAGAAGCTATAAAATGAGAGAAGGTTGTAGCCTCCTGTAGGTAGCAGCCTGTGTACTGGTATAAGACTACACTAGTACAAAGTCATTGTAAAAAGAAGTTTCTAATTGAAAGAAGATAGAGACAAATTGCAGTAGGTGGTTCTCACCCACATTGGGTTTCCACCTTATATCTTGTGTTCTTGTGTGTGACTGTCTGCATTATTTTTCTATTCCTGGTTTATGTTTATATGGTTCTAACATCAGCATCTAAAGAATAATTAAATTATAAGTTATACGCTAGTTTCCTTAACTGAAGTTGCGTATATACACTGGTTTCACTAACCTAAGTAGCGTATACAAATCTGTGTATGAATTGAAAAATAATTGACCTGATAATATTGATTCACCTGCCCTCTCAGTATTATTTCCAACGCAACTTACGCAATGTGTGTATAACAACACATTGTTGGCTTGAGGGGCCCTGACCCAGGTTCAGAGTTATTTAGCCAAATAAATTCCTGTACTACTGGCCCTTTCGACAACGGCTTATAGAGCACAGACTGAGGTCTCACCCGAAGTAGTATGGGGGATGTTGGAAACAAGTTTCCACATTCTTAAGATGTCTGAGGGGTCAATTTAGTCCTACTATGAATACCTTTGCGCAGGTCACTTCGCGCACTTTCCTGACCTGTGATGCTTTCGCACCCTTTTATACTCGCCTTTGCACAACCCTAACTAGGGGCTGAGGAGATTTTGCACCGCTAAAGCAACGATTTGCACTATTTCCCCAAGTTACATTGCAGATCTTACTTATCTTCTTATAACAATAAGTTATCTTCATGTAAACATATACTTTATCTTATATTCACTCATTCAACACATTCATATAAGTTCGTGCAACAAATAAATAGTAAACTTGCAATTCATACCCAATATACTTAAATGCATAAACCAGGAAAAGATACACAGAAATAATGTAAAAATTCTTCAATTGGTTACAGACTCAACCTTCCCTGCGTACTCAACTGCAGTGGTCTGCACACTTAGCTATGAACTACTACGCCTCTACGCACTCAGCTGCAGAGCCTTCTCCTACTCTACAACCCAAAGACATGACTTTACACTTTAGACTCAATGCTTCATCATCTCTTAGATTCTTCGATCTTAGATTGTCTCTTTACACTTAGAGCCTCGATCTATTTATACAATCCCATGGTCTGCGGACCATGGGTAGAACTCTCAAGTTGACATTACATTACAAAAGTAAGGGTAGACAACCCTATGACTTAATTACAAATTTTCTCTCCACGCCCACAAATCGTGGAGTGTTTACATCAGACTTAGTCAAAACTTGGGCTTTAAGCCCCAAAACTTGCCTTGGGAGGATGTTGCACCCAACATGCCCCCAACATAAACATTGTGACTCACCCTCAAGTCACTTTGTCAGTACGAAGATTTTCATGCAGAGACCTCCCTACTCTACTCAGACTGCTGCAAGGTCAGCAGCACACTGAGTGGCTGCCTACTATATCTCCTAAACGCGTTGTTTAGAGACTGCAGTATCTGAACTACTTCCTTATATTTTCTCTTGCATCCCCTGCATCTGTGTGAGTTTTCCTTCAATTGTTGTTGTGATTACAAAGGACTCGTCGATCCAAGGCTAGACATGTTCCTTCAAAATCACTTCTCTATATCGCATTACATCTACCTGCTCAAGTGCTTTGGCCTGTTGCATCCATTCGAGCTTCTGTGTAAGGGCCACTGTCTGTGCAGTCCTTTTGATGTTTTCATACTTTTGTTGTAGCTCACGTGCCTTTTTTTCTAAGAACTGTATGTTCAGGTCCTCCTGTAGAGTGGTGAGGACCTCGAATGATTCTTCCAACATTTTGGTGCAGTCCTTCACTGCACTTCTGATCTCCTCAATCCCCAATGTAATGGCGCTAATGCCTTGTTCCCTTATCTCTAGAGGAGTGGAAGGTTGTGCCTTCAACCTCAGCTTTGCTATCTAAAGGTCCAACTCCAGCTAAACCTTGGCCATCTCTTCACAAGCTTCATGCACCCCTACTGCTAACCTATGGATGCACGCCTCTGCTGGTGCGTCTGCTGGGATGGCCAACTCAGGGACCATCTGGTAGGACTCCTCAACCACCTACACCATTTGCCAGTTCTGCACGACTACCTTGTCATGCTACAGGCTCATTTTCTCTATGTCTATTCTTTGTTCACTTAACACCTGTAGCATGCAGCCCTCCTTGGTTTGCAGTTCTACAGTCACCTCATCCTTCAAGACATAGAGTGTCTCCCGAGGGAGCGTAGCCATGTCGATTCCTACTCCTTTCAATGCACTGACTGTAGACTTGTTGGCCTCGTTTTCTATAACCAGTGTCCCCTCTGGCATCACTATTTTTCTGGTCATGCAGGCGCACAACATTTCCTCAAGCACGACCATTCCATCTGCGAGGCTGGTTGAGAGAGTACTAGCCTAGGGAGTGTGCACCTACAACTCTTGAATCTGTGTTCGGAGGGCCCCTGACATAATCTGATTCTCCTCTACCAACTACTAGAGGGCCTCCATGGTGACTTCGCACATCGTCTCCCCTATGTCATGCAGATCTCCCTCAGTGAGGGTGATTGGGTTGAAAGAAGTCTTTGATGCTTTCAACTTAATTCACGGCCCCAGTTGCTCTCTCGGGCACTGGCACTTTAACTATGCTGTATCTTTTTGTAGGTCTGCGCTATCCTCCTTTGTCTCTATCTCCATTTCTTGTTCCTACTTAGGCAAAGGTGACTTCCGACCCTTCTGCTCCTTCTCTGTTGCCTTCTGTGCTTCTGCTGCAACCTATATTCTTCTCTTTTCTGCCAACTATGCCATCTGGAGTTTTTTCTCCTCCTTCTTTTTCTGTGCAGAAGACTTGCCTACTTCCACAATAGAGATGGCTGGACTATGCCACTTTGGTGACCATGCCTCAAGTATGTCAAGGATAACATCATTCGTGGCTAGGTATGGTAGTTCATTCCACTTCTTCGTGGGGTCCTTGTGCGCCCTGATGTAGATGTGATGGAAGTCTGACTTAAACTCCATCAAGCTTTGTAAGTTGTTATAGACAGTGGGAAATAACTGCGGTTTGCGGTTAATCCCCATTCTGATGTTCATCTCCATGAACACCTAGAATATCTTACTATCTTGGATCTGGTGAGCATCTTTAGTGGCCCACAGTGAAGCATACTTCGTGGCCTCTGGGAGATCCCTCACAATTCTGGGGAACTGGCTGTCCTCGGGTAATTCCCTAGCCACCAACACTATGGACAATAGAAGCCATGCATAGTGGAAGGTTTTCCCCTATTCCTGTGCCTCAGTGCAATTCTCCAGGAACTCCTTGCATAAGAATTCAGACTAGTTAAACTAGACCCCCTCTGCACACTACTCAGCAAGTGCAACCACTGGCACAGACACCTCATCTGTGTGGCACTTCCACATGACCTTACCCACTAGTATTCGAGTTGTAACTCTAACTACCTTCTTATTTATACTAGAGATCGCGTAGCCCCTCTTTTTCTTCTCTAGCTTATATATCTTTTTCATGGCCTCTACGATAGCCAAGTCACTACTCTTACCCTCTGAAATGTTTGTTGGATCTTCCCCTTTACAGGGGAGTCAGGTAATTCTATGGATCAGGTGGTCCGTGATGGGATGGGTTCCTCCAACCACAACCACCCATCATGCACCAGGCAAAGTAGCTGTCTGATGATGAAGATAGTCTCTAGGGTGCGATGGTATTGTGGCACCCAGAGCAGGTTCAACAAGCCTACCTTTTTGACTCTGCATAGCCACTTACGTAGCTTCAACTCTATGACTCCCACCACGGTGTGTTTCTTTGGTTTCATGAGATTTATGGTTGCCAAGTGAGGGAATCTCTCATGGTTAGCGAGATCCCAATCTTTGAACTTCAAACTCGGCACCCCTCCCAGCTGTGCTTCTTAAAAAATGGTATCGTCAGGTAGCAATGGAGTTTGTAGAGAGCTTTTACTATCATTGATATCCTTTGGCACCTTTGCCTTCCCCTTCCATGGAGAAACATACATGGAAAGCCTAGTTGGAGGGTTCGCACCCTTGGTTTCTTCCTCCATGTCTTCATCCTCATCCTCTTCTATCAAGATGTCCTCAAGGTCTTCCTCCTTGTCAGTTTCCAAATTAAGCACTTTCCCTTTTTCTTCCATGGTCAATTTAGTTCTCAACGGGTTTCGAGGGGACATGCGCATCGGAATCATGGGTTGCTTATCTTTCTTGGGCCTTGACGTGTGTGGTGATTTAGGGATTTTTGCAACTATCCTGGCATTTTCAAGGGAATCTCCTACTCTCATGGCCTACGTGGCCTCTTCGGCAGTCATTTCTCAGATTTCCCTGGATTCTTCAAACATTGTCATTTTGTTTGTACAGAAATCTCTCAACTGCTCTACCAGGTGCTCAAGCAATGCTCTCAATAGGTTAAATAGGTCTCGGTTTAGAATACTATAGGCGCATGACAACTCAATTCTCAAATGACCAAGTGTTGTTTTCTGGGTAGCCCTTTGCAATTTATGGCACCTTTTGATTTCAAATTCAACTATTACCCACAAATCCGATCCATTAATGCTCCCTTGGTAGCAGATTTTCCAAAATATTGCCCATAAAGCTCACCTTAAATGCCTGCCACCCACTCCATTTGTTCTCAAACCAAACATCACATCATGAATAGTGACTATAACGGTCACTGTCCAGCCAACCTATGTGGCAGTGTAGCTACCCTTACGTTGTCGTGGACCCAATGACACTTCGCTCCTGCGCATAGCCCTAAAATCGCATAGCTCTTGGGCAGAGTATTTTATAGTCCCATGTCTCCTTTCAACTACCTGTAGTGCTAAGAATGTGCTTCCCACGGCTAGTCAAGTGGTCGGACCACTTGTATACTACTTCAGCTGATCCTCAATCACTTTTACTAGGAAAAGTCTGCTTTTTAACTTTACTATTTGCATCATACACTTTTCCATCTGCATCACGCCATCATCGATGATCCCTCTAGTAATATACAGTCCAATCCAAGGCATCAAGATGATCAACTCTTGGCGGTAGTCCCCAAATTTGTCAACGTAGTCGTCTGAATCTAGTTTTATTACCATAGTTTTCTTATCGAGAAAATCTTTCTTTATTCCTTCCTCAAGCTTCTTGACTTCTACTTCCACCATAGTGCTTTTCTCCCTTAAGCTATCTCTTTCATTCATGAGTTCTTGGAGCCTAAGATTATCCTGTTGGATCGCTTCATTAGGTCCCAACCATTCTTCTTCGTTCAACTACATGATCCCTTCTTTCAAGGCTCCGCGAATCATCATATCCATGGGTTCTGCTATGCACAAACTAGGCATAATATACTCCATTGGTATTACATTATTTGCTCCATTGGCCAGCCTAGAAGGCATCTATCCCATTAGTTTCTTGCACGTTGTCCTATAAGCCCACAAAATTGTTGGTACGTGCAGGTCCCAATCACTTTGTTGCACATTATATACCCTGTTCAGTGCTTCGTACACTTCGTTAAATGCTTCTTTGTGGGTAACCTTTTGAACACTCATTCTTTCTACACTCTACTGTTCCAACATGAAGGACCATTTGCACAATTTCCCTCCCAACGCATGCTTCTTGACCATGTTTCCCAATGTGAGGTCCATGTGCATCTGCGCAGGTTGTTTACCATACGCCTGTACCCACCTAGATAGATTCACATGTGGGCCATCCTGTACGTTGTATTTATCTCTTAGTTGCATCTTAGGCTTCCCAAAATCCATGTGCATTATTCTCCTACATTCGCACTAGTCCTCAATGCTTCCTTGGTGCATACCCCCCCACCTTGTAGGTGTAGCATGTAGTACCCACTTCAAAGCTTTGAAATATTCTTTTTCTAGCACCTCCCTTTCAAATTTTCCCAAGAAAGCATCTACCTCACCTAATCCATCGTAAGTAGAAAAATGTCTCACTTCTATTGATACGTAGCACAATGATTTTGTCATCATGCTAAAATTTAGCATGGTTACCTCGTGTAATTAGTTTTTCCATCACTCTATCTCTTCATCTGAATCCAACATACGGGAGCTTTTGTGCTCCCATGAGATTCGTCCATCTGTAGTGGGATTCACTCAGTCTTGCTCTTGCACAGTTATCTTGTAGATATAGTCCAAATCGTTGTCGCTTTCATAGTCACACACCGAATATGTGTAGCGTGATCCTTCTATAGGGTCCAAAGGTACAACTATGCGTAGAGACTTTTTCTCAAAAATCATCTTGTGCTTCTTCATATTAATCACCTTATTCATGTCAGTGGCCTAATCGATTCCTAAGAGTGAGGGGTAGGGATTGCTATCATCAAAAATCTCTATCACTTCAAAGTTTGCTAGCGCACTTGCCCCTTCAATATCCACAATGATTCCTTGCAATCACCCTATAGGTATTATCTTTTGCTGGTTCATAATTCAAAGTTGGATAGGAGACCATTGTAGCATAGGGCTTACCATGTGCTCCCATGTCTGCTTCAGCAACATGTTCGCATTTGATCTTAAATCTAGAATTACCTGGTCCATCCCATATTTTCTAATCTATGCGATCAACCTCATATCTCTTCCCGTCCTCATTTCATTCTTTCCAATCTTCTGGACTACGCACAGCTCTCCTACCGTGGTCCCAATGCATCTGTTATTGAGTTCCTGCAATCCTTTTACAACCTTACTATCACACAGTAGCTTCATGCATGTTTCTAGGAGTGTCGTAAGCATAGATAGGTCCATTTTCATCTCCGATCTATCTTTTCTTCCTGAAGTGGAGGCATTAGAAAATCTCTTCTTAGCTTCCATGAAGGTTTCCTTAGCGCGATCCAAATCTAACTCGGGTTCTCTCATTGGAGCCTTGCGAACCCAAGTACTATCTTCAGATTGTTTGCCTTTATCATCTCCTATTGTAATTCCACTTCAGAGCACAATGCTCACATTTGGATCTTCCTCACGTGGCTCAGACCTCATCATCTGTAGGTTCTAAGTTAGGGGAGGTTATAACGCTCCTTTTTCGTGCATCCTAGCTATCAGTGTAGGACAATCCTCTGTCTCATGATCAAACAAGGTATAATACAAACTTGATGGACGTGTTGGATTCGTATAATCATGGGCATAATGTCTTGGCCCTCCGCAACTATAACATATAAGTTTTTTACTACCTCTTCCAAGTCCTTATCCACCTCGGCCTTGCCCACTCCCCTAAAATCCAATTTGTGCCACTCCTGCGTTTTGGTTAAGGGGCCGCATTTCTACCTGAACTCTGTAGGTGGGAGTTCTATCCATCATCAGCTCATACCTTCTAGAAGTGTGCTCATCATGTCCAACCGATCTACAAAAATTACAAAACAACTATTGTGGAATTTTTGTGTACCTCTGTAGCAAATGGCAGTTGTCTATAGCATGCTTTCCTCCTATTTGGCAAATCGCGCACCACAAAGTAGCTACTGCGCTAGGTCCTGCTTGTGCCTCCATCCTTAACAGCATCGGTCCTCCTCCCACGAGGTAATTCGTGAATAGTGGGTAGTGGTCCTTATCATGACCCTGACCCTTACATTTAATGCACCATACCTCTTCACGCACTTTTGGTCGGGTTGTTCTATCCTATTTCAGACCCTGCATCTCAAGGAATAAGTTTTTCAACTGCACGTGGATCTATTAAACTCCCAGGTTAGGATCCTGTATCGAGGTCTTATGCAGCCTCATCATGATCTCCAAGGCCTCTGCCTAAGTCGTTAACCTCTATTGTGAAAGCGCGTTCCTCAAATGTGGCGTTAGCGATGCTACAAACCATTTGCAGTGTTATCCATCTGTCAAGGTCATATTAGCTTCGTGAATTGTGCACTTTAGTATTTGATACAACTCCCATGGAGTCTCACCTGGTAGCATTGTGATCTCTTTGAATCCAATGATTGACTGTGCCTCTGACTTCAGCTTGCTAAATTCTCTATTTAACATAATTTGGATATCCATGATCCCCGCATTCAGATTGCCAATAGGATGCCTGATATACCAGGTCAACGCGTGATCCTGCAGAGCATTGACCAACATCACTTTATTTATATTATCATTTGTAACTCCTTGTGCTTCCCATATGATGCTTATCACGAACCAAAATTGGTCCGGGTCTTCATTTCCTACTCCCTTGAATACAAGGAACTTTATCGCGCTTGCCATATTGACTCGTGGAGGTGGTGGAGGTGGTACAGATGAAGCTGGAGGTGAAGGTGGTGAAGCTGGTGGTGGTGTGGGTGGGGATGGTATGTGCGGAATCCTCTGTATTATCAAATTGATCGCACTTCATGGTGAGACCTTCGCGATGTCTTCCTTGTCCCCTCATGGAGGTGAAATCAAAAGGGCTATTCTCTCGTCCCTTACTTCCTTCATTTCTGTAGGTTTTCCCACTTCACGTGGCTTTGAACATCAAGGTAATTGTATAGCCTTGTTTTCACACAATAATATTTTAATCCAATTATTTAAAGACTTTATGTACTTACCTCGCGGTCCTTTGAGAAAGCATCGCTTTGCTTCGCTATAGCTGACTGAAGTATCTACAACGAACTCAATAATGAATCCTCCTACAATCTGATCAAGCTAGTGATCAATATCATGCGTGATATTATCCTCTGATTCTTCCAATCTGCACACCAACACTAGGTTCCACACAATAGGATTATCGAGTTTCCACCTTCCTTGGCTATCTGTTAGCTTCACGATCCACTCGTACAGCTCAGTAGGGAAAGATGTGAAGAAAATTTCATGGATCTCTTTGTACAGGTAGTAGTCTAATCACTCTTCCTTTGATAGTCATGGATTCCTATTATCCTGCACCACGAACTCGTGAATTCTCTTGTCCAACCAACCTTCAATTTCTTTCTTAGCTGGATTCCAATGATACGACATCAAACATCTCTATGTAGATTCTGGTCCTGACAACGGAACCATTTGTTGGCTTGAGGGGGCCTAACCCATGTTTGGATTTATTTAGCCAAAAAAATCCCTGTACTACTAACCCTTTCGGCAACAACCCATGGAGCACGGACTGGGGTCTCACCCGAAGTAGTATGGGGGGATGCTGGAACCAATTTTCCACACCCTTGAGATATCTAAGGGGTTGATTTAGTCCAACTGTGAATACCTTTGTGCAGGTCACTTCGTATACTTTCTTGACCTACAAGTCCTACGCACCCTGTTATACTCACCTTTGTGCAACCCTAACCAGGGACTGAGGAGCTTTCACTCTACTAAAGCAACGACCTGTGCTATTTCCCCAAGTTACACCACAGATCTTACTTATCTTATTATCACATTTATTTATATTCACATAAACATATACTTTATCTTATATTCACTTATTCAACACATTCATATAAGTTCGCACAACAAATAAATAGTAAACTTGCAATTCATACCTAATATACTTCAATGTATAAACTAGGAAAAGATACACAGAAATAATGTAAAACTTCTCTTTATTAATGCTTCAATTAGTTAAAGACTCAACCTGCACTACAACACTTAGCTGTAGGGGTCTGCTTACTCAAATGTTGACTACTAGGCCTCTGTGCACTCAGTTTTAGAGCCTTCTCCTACTCTATGACCTAGAGACACGACTTTACACTTTAGACTTAATGATTCATCATCTCTTAGATTCTTTGATCTTAGATTGTCTCCTTACACTTAGAACTCTCAAGCTGACATTACAATACAAAATTAAGGGCAAACAACCCTATAAATTAATTATAACTTTGTTCTCTGCGCCCACAAATCGTGGAGTCTTTACATCAAACTTAGTCAAAACTTGGGCTTTAAGCCCCAAAACTTGCCTTGCAGGGATCCCACACCCAACACACATGTACATAACACCACCTAGACAATGTGTACACAATGCCACATGTACACCACACCACTTGTACAATGTGTACACAAGACCACATGTGCACAGTACCATATGCACGACATGCATACGACACCAAATGTACACAACATCACATGCACTACATGTACAGAACACCACATGCACAAAAAACCACATGTACAACATGTACATGGTACCACATGCTCACAACACCACTTGTACAGTCATGCACACAACACCATATGTACATAGCACCATATATGCAGCATGAACACAAAACCATATGCACATAGCAATGCATATGCAACATGTACATAACACCCTATGTACACAACACTACATATCCAACATGTGCACAACACCATATGCACACAACATGCATATCCATCATGCACACAATATAATATGTACATAGCACCACATGTCCAACATGTACATAGCACCATCTATACCCATCACTGCATTTGCAACATTAACAAAACACTATCTGTATCACCTTGTACATAATCATTGCATAAACAACATGTACACACACTATTTATACAAAACACCACATGCACACAATATTACATATGAAACATGTACAACATATACAACATATTCACAACAATATTACCACACATACAAAAACACACTTTCTCTACCAAGCAACCTTTCTTCCAGTATCTTGTATGTGCTTGTCCCAAAATGTTGCAGACCACACCACTTTTATCTTGTGGATGTATCCCTCGATATAGCCTACCAATAACATAGACATAATATAATCACATAATATCAAATCATAACCACATGATATTGACCTCATATATTTTTCAGGGCTACTCCTCCCAATTGATTCCTTGTAAGACCAGGAACCTCTTCATTCCATTCACCTACATAAGAAATCATTCCTCCACAAGAATGATCCTTGATGACCTTGTCAGACAACAATATGTATACATACAAATACATAGATATAAAGATCAACATAAAATAATAATGATCTAGTTAGTCAATGATATACATACATACATATGTACATGTAAACATTAGCATAAAATAATCATGATCCATGATGACCCTGTCAGACATGACACACATACATACATATATACACACATAGACATCAACATAACCAAGATCAAAACGTAATTACTAGATATCATAAGGTCAAGGTTAAGAGAACTCCCTTTATGTGTGCAACACATGCGTAACATCGAGAACTATAGTTCTCAACATGGCCAGGGCATCTCACACCTTAGATCCATTTACTTCACCTTTCTTGATTACCTTTCCCATGACTATCCCATGATCATCCATTTACACCAATGGACGCAATCAGTCCAACTGGCTATCATAATCTTTCTTTCCATTTCCTTTATACATGCACCGACATCATCTGAGTCTTACAATACCTATTGGATTTCATTCATCTCTCTCTGAGCTCCACTAAATTTCCTCTTTACCAACCAATGTTCAAGACTCAAAACATAAAAGCAAAACATAAGAAACAAACAAGAATAAAACCATGAAAACCAATAACAATATGACACCACAAATAAGGTGGCATGATCATGCACTAGACATACCAAAACCGCAAATCAAGTGCAATGAAATCACAAAAGACCAAAACCACAAGACTAAAAATAGACACCATAACTCAATCCTCATGGTTCACAGTGCTTCCAAAGGAAAGCTCAACTTGAGACTTCTTCAAGATTTCATGGCAGTCTCTTTGCCATGCAATCCCCTACATCATATCACCATGAACACATAACTATCAATTCATAAATAAACAAAAAAACATACTTGTTACCTCACTGCTTGTTGTGCCAAGCACATTTCCTTGTAACTAAACATGTCCATTCCATCTCTCAAGGGACTCCAATTCCCTGGATAGGTCTACCTATAGCTAGGCACTAGTTGTTATACCTTTCATATACATGTCCATGAATATACCACCTATCCACATAGTTTCAGACAAATCAAGGTTAAGAAGACTTCATGTATGCAAAACACTCATTCATTTGGAATTAGGGTTTCCAAACATAGTGAAACAAATTCTTTCCCAATTCCTTTCCTTTACCTTTTTACCTTGTCGCAACTCGGTATTACTATGCACTATCAAATCACCCCATTGTTAGTTATATAAAAAATTCAAATATTACCTTGTCAAGCTAATACCAATCATGTTGCCCTGTAATTCCTCACACATGCCAACCACATGTACCAAATATCAAGACAATCATATCTTTCAATTTGAAATCAACCCTTACCAAGACTAAAAATCATGTCATAATCCATAGTCAACTCATAGTCATTAGACATAATGCTACCACTATGACCTACTTACTTTCAAGTACATATCAACTGTCTCGACACAAATGTGTTAGTACAAGCATCTTAAAACAAGATCATTCATTCAAGAAATCTTACAAACACATACTCATATTATGCAATTCATGAAACATCCAACCAACTTGTGAACATACCATGTTAAATTAATCAACTGGATGACATAATCAAATAGACAAGCACCAAATATATGACATAAGCAAATTGACACCTTGATGTATCTTAGGGGAGGTTATCTTATCTGCACAATCAATCCATATTAGTACAATATAACTTCACAACATATCAACTCAAACACAAATAAATTCATGATATCCATAATAGTCACTAGCTAGCATGTCCACGTCATAAGCTCATAAACATTTATCATTCATACATAATAATCACATCTCCACAGTGAATCTAGATTAGAACAACATAATGTCACAAATAAGTTTACTCATACCTGAATTTCATAACCCTAACCATCTTCATAGTCCATCCAATTTAGCATGATACATATAACATCAAGATCTTAATGTAATAACCCTAATCTTCAAGTTACTAGCATATAACAACAACAAGTTATACATCATGCTCATCAATAACATATAACCTAATCATCAAGATACTATCATATAACAACATTATATATTGTTGGCTTGAGGGGGTTTGGACCAAGGTTCAAAGTTAGTTGTGCTAACCAACAAAACCCTACGCTAACAACCCTTTCAATAAAATCCGCATAGCGCAGGTTGAGTATCACCTGAGGCAGTACTGGGGGATGTTAGAAATAGGCTTCTACATCTAGAAGGCTATGTGATGTGGTTTAAGGAACTTTCCATAGTTTTAGTCCATATATGACCTTTGTGAACCCTTATTCATGAGACTTAGATGATTTCCAGTTAAAGAAAGTTATAAGCTTCACGTAGAGATCTAAACATGAAAAAAAAAAATCTAATAGTTGATCTAGATCTTTGTGGAGTAATTAAGATAAAATAAAGATAAATATCATTTAGTTGCATGTAAATACAGAAAATATGCAGTGCATAAAAATAGACACAAATTTGCTTCAAATATCTTTCTATTACTTCAGATCTTCTTTTACAACCTTTCCAGACCCTATGCGCACAACTGCATGGGCCCACACAATCAGCTGCAGACTTACCAACATCTCCGCACACTCAGCTATAGAATCTTTCCCCTTCACCCAAAACACAGAAAGATCTACAATTACAAACCCAAAATCATACCATAACAAGTGACTAATTTATTTCCTTAGACTTGCGAAGACATCCCATTATATATCCTTCTCTATTACAATACCATGGTCCGCAAACCATGGGCAAATCTCAAATAAATATCAAAACATAAGGTTTTTTAACCTTCCTAAATACCCTTGACTCCTATTTGACCTGTGCTACTCATCCTCCACTCCTCAAAATGTAGAGACTTTACAATATTTAAAAAAAAAAATTACCCCCATCCCAACAGGCCCTAACACAATTATGTGACTTGTCCTCGAGTCACTCCACTGGTATGCTCTAGATATTTTATTTTCGGTTGTTGAATGAAGACTTTACTGGGTGAAGCACCTCTATGCATTGAACAACATCTTTTCACACCTCTTCCACCAAATTTTCTGTAGTTGGCCCATCTGTTGCTAAGACGATGTTTCGTTGTGTCTATTGCATACTCTTAAGCATGCCTTCAATGGTCTGTGAGAGCTACCTTGCTTCTTCCTCCTATGGTTTCATTCATCCAGTGATGATCTACATATTCTTCTGTATCTCCTTGATCTATCCTTGCAGCGATGTCCCCTCTTTCAATCAGGTGAACCGTTGCATAGGGGCTAGGGTGCACATTGTTGCCTTTATCTCATCGGACTGAAGCTTCTTATCTTGAATGGAAACTTTGAACTTCTTCACTTTTCAGTCCTCCTACAGCAAAGACCATATTTATATAGATTCATCAAACATATGGCTACACTCCTTTACTACAACATCAAGTGTTTTCCTGTCCATTTTGATGACAACCTCACGCTACTCTCTAATCTCTAGTTGTGTGGTGGGTTGCAACTTTGATTGAAGCTCAGTAATTTGGAGTTGTAGATAGAAACTAACTCTATACATTTGTGCCTTGGATTATCTAAACAAATCTACCAGTTGTTGCACTTTGTCTTCAGAAATAGCCTATGACTAAATCTGGAGCTCGAGGAGCTCACTGCATACTCTTGAAATGACCTACTCCAGTTGTGCGCTTCTTGCAGTTGCCTCATGATGGTCTTGGAGAGATCTATACCTTTCATCAAACATCTGTTGACTGATGATCTATGCATCCTTGATCACCATGAGAGCCTATTTCTCTTGCACCATAAGCAAATCTGCTATGCCTTGGTTTAGGTCATGTAGTTTAGATAGGGGGATTTTCGCGAGATTAAGACTTATGCCTTTGGGCAGCTAGGCACTTTCCAAGTCTACGACCTCATTAAAATATAAGAATCCATCAGGAAAGGGTATAGCCAAGAGCTCTGAGGTGAGGATTGATTGCACATTGCTTGATGTCGTTGGCTTTGTGCTCGCTTAAGACCGACTCACTTGAACCCGACTCGTCTGAACTTGTAACTCTGTGAGGACCACTTGGACCTTTGCCAAAATGGGCTGGTATTGATCTTGAATATGGCCTGAAATTTCTTCTATTGTAGTTCAAACAGTATCTCCAATCTCATCAAGGTCCCCCTCAGTGAGGACCATGGCCTTCACACTAGCAATCTTATTAGACTTGTGCTTCTTGTGCATGCCTCCTGCACCTGAATTTTGTCACCTTTTAAGAATAAAAGGAGAACCAACATTCTCCAAGTATATAAAGGGGTCTTTAGTACCATGAGCTCTTCGTTGTGCTCGCCCTCTGGTGCCTACACGGTATTTTTCTCTAGATCGATGGTAACATTTTTTATTTCCTTCTACGTTGGTTTACTGGTGCCTATTATGCCTTTGACACTAGTCCCTGTGATACCTTCGACAAAATCCATGTGAAGAAACCAGTCAACTAGCCACTTAATGGCTAACTACGCGATTTCATCTTCAGTGATAAAAAATGGCAATGTCATCCATTTATTTGTCATATTGTGCCTCACGTGGATGTATACATGATGGAAATCACCGTTAAAATTTGCAATGCTCTAATATTATTTGAACAAAGTAGGTGACAACCATGGTTTTTGGTTAATCACCATATGCAATTCTGATTCAAAGAGTACCCAAAACATCTTGTTTTTGATGGCACAAATAGGGTTCTTCATTGCCCACATCGAGGAAAATTTTGTAGTCTTGCACAAGTCTAGATCCATCGTTGGGAATTGGATCAATTGTTAGATGTCCCTTCCTCTTGGGCTTCATGACAATCAGCTAAGAGTTCTTGGCATAGATTCTTGGCCCAATTGAAATGAACCCACTAGTTTCACTACGCAGCTAAGGATACCACTAGTGTAGGTACTTCATCGGCATGACACTTCCTCATAATCTTTCCTGCCAAGATCTGTGCAACAAACCAAACATCTTCATCTGAGATAGAACTAATGGCATATCCCTGCGACTTCTTCACGAACCCAAAGTTTCTCTTCATCTCATCTGTGAGATTTTTCTCCTATGAATTCCCCACAAAAGTGTCTGTGGGCTTCACGCCCTGATATGGTAGTGCTGTGATTTTGTGGACTAGAATATCATCAATTGGGTTGGGCCCTCCCATCCAGATTCACCCATCATGAACCAATGCCAACAACTGGCGCACACAGATGGTATTAATAATGTTGTAGCTAAATTGTGGGATGTCCATCATGTTGAGAAACCCTGTGCACTCAATACTGGCTGACCACTTCATTGTTGCAAGCCTTGTGACACCCACCTCCTCATAGTAGACCGATTTCAAGTATTTAGTGGGTTCTAATTGTGGAAATTTCTCATGATCACCCAAATCCCAATCCTCCATTGTTAGAACTAGTAACTAGGCCAACAAGTCACCCTCAATAGGTACTTCCTCCCACAAAAATGGCGTGAATACCTTGAATTTCAATGAATCAGGGTCCTTAGTTACTCTAGTAGTTGGTTTCATTGGGCATATCTACAGTGACCACCTAGAAATTGGTTTCATGCCCTCTGCACTGATATTTTCAATACACATAGTCAGCTCTTCTTCATCTAGGTCCTGGGGTTCCATAGGCTACTTGTTTTTATCCATACAACCTTTTTGTCTGTGCTTAGTTGGGATTTTATGCGACGATTGCTAAACCGGGGCTTGGTGTGGCTTCTTTTGTTTTTTTCTCTCCTCATTTATTGGCTTGACGGGGCTTGGACCTAGGTTCATAGTTAGTTTCGCTAAACAACAAAACCATACACTACTGGTCCTTTTGGCAACAACTTGTGTAGTGTAGGAACCTAAGGTAGTATTGGAGGATACGAGAACCAAGCCTCTACATCCAGAAGGCTATGTGATGTGGTTTAAGGTGCATTCTATAGTTTTAGTTCAGATTCAACCTTCATGAATCCTTATTCATGAGACTTAGATAATTTCCAGTTAAAGAAATTTATAAGCTTCGCATAACTATGTAATCATGTATAAAACAACATTTAACAGTTGATCTAGATATTCATGGAGTAATTAACATAAAACACAAATAAATATCATTTAGTTGTGTGTAAATATGAAAAATACACAGTGCATAAAAATAGACATAGATTTGCTTCAAATATCTTTCTATTACTTCATATATTCTTTTACAACCTTTCTAGACCTTGCGCACATAGCTGTAGAGGCCCATGCACTCAGCTGCAGACTTACCAAGGTCTCTATGCACTTAATTGTAGGAGATTTCCCCTTCACCCAAAACACAAAAAGATCAATAATTACAGGCCCAAAATCATACAATAACAAGTTATTGATTTATTTCCTTAAACTTACTAAGACATCCCTTTATATATCCTTGTCTATTATAATACCATGGTCCACAAACCATGGTCGGATCTCAAAACAATATCAAAACATAAGGGCTTTGACCTTCTTAAAACCCCTTGACTCGAATTTTACCAACGTTACTCATGTTACACTCCTTGATTTGACTTTATAATATTTTAACAAAATTTGACCAAGAGGACCCCGTCCCAACAGGCCCCGAACAAAATTATCTGACTCATCCTCAACTCGTTCTGCTGGTATGATTTGGATATTTTTTTTTCAATCTATTGAATTAAGACTTTATTGGGTGAAGCACCTTCATGCATTGAACAACTTCCTATCGCACCTATTCCACCAACTTTTCCATAGTTGGCCCATATGCTACTAAGCCAATGTTTTGTTGTGTCTATTGCATACTTTTAAGCATGCCTTCCATGGTCTATGAGAGCTTCCCTACTTCTTCCTCACATGGATGCATTCATGTAGTGATTATTTGAATCATCTTTTGTATCTCCTCAATCTGTCCTTGTAGTAATGTCCCCTCTTTCAATTAGGTGAACAGTTGCACAAGGGGATAGGGTGTGCGTCATTGCCTTTATCTCATTGTACTTGAGCTAATTATCCTAAATGGAAACTTCGATCTTCTTCACTTGTGGGTCCTTCTGCAGCAAAGCCCACAATTCTAGACCTTTTTCAAACAACTAGCTACACTCCTTTACTGCATAATCGAGCTTCACCCTATTTGTTCTGCTGGCAGCCTCGCATTGCTCTCTGATCTTCGGTGGTGTGATGGGATGCAACTTCAATTGAAGCTCAGCAATTTGGATTTGTAGACCGAAATGAAATCTATCCACCTGTGCCTTGGATTATCTAAATGCATCTACTAGTTGTTGCACTTTGTCTTCATAAGTGGCCTTCGACTGAATCTGGAGCTTGGGGAGCTCACTGCATACTCTTTGAATGGCCTGGTCCAATCGCACCCTTCTTGTAGCTTCTTCTTCATGGTCCTAGAGAGATATATGCTTTTCATCACATATTAGCTAACTAGTGATTTGCTCATCCTTGATCACCATGAGAGTATATTTCTCTCGCACCTTAAGCTCATCTGCTACAACCTGGTGTAGCTCATGTTGTGTGGATAGGGGGAGCAGCGTAAGGTTAATACTTATGTCTTTGGGCAATTAGGCACTCTCCCATTTTACAGCCTCATTCAAATATAAGGATCCATCAGGCAGGGATAGAACATAGAGCTTTGAGGTGAGGACTGACTTCACACTACTTGATGTTGGCTTCATGCTCACTTGTGACTGGCTCACTTGAACCACACTCGTGTGAGCCTGGCTCATCTAAACTTGCAACTCTGTGAGGCCCACATGGACCTTTGACAAAATGGACTGGTACTGATCTTCAATATGGCCCCAAATTTCTTTTGTCCCAGTCCAAACAGTATCTCCAATCTCATCAAGGTTCACCTCAGTGAGGACCATGGCCTCTCCACCGGTAGTCTTATCAAACTTTTGCTTCTTGCGTGTGCCTCCTGCACCTAAATTTTGTCACCTTTTAAGAATAAAAGGAGATCCGACATTCTACAGGTTTACAAAGGGGTCTTCAGTACCCTGATCAATTCTTTGATATGCAGCTCTTTGTCATGTTCATCGTTTGGTTCTTGCATGGTATTTTTCTCTAGATTGATGGTCACCTTCTTCTTTTCCTTAAGCGTTAGTTTAATGGAACTTGCCACACTAGTCCCCATGATACCTTTAACAACATCCATGGGAAGAATTCATTCAACTAGCCACTTAACGACTAACTGTGCAATATCATCTTTGGTGACCAAAAACAAGAACACCGTCCATTTCTTCATCATCACACCTCGCATAATGTATACATAATGGAAATCAACCTTAAAATCTACAATGCATAAATATTCTTTGAATAGAGTGGGTGATAACCATGGCTTATGGTTAATCACCATACACAATTCTGATTCAAACAACACCTAGAACATCTTGTTTTCAATGACACGATCAGTGTCCTTTATTTCCCACAACGAGGCAAATTTTGTAGCCTCACACAAGTTTGGATCCATTGTTTGGAACTAGGAATCCTATGGCATCCTCAAACCGATCAATGTGATCAATAATGATAGCCACGCGTAGTGGAATGATGTCACTTCTTCTTGGGCTTCATGGAAATCATCCAAGAATTCTTGGCAAAGGTACTTGGCCTAATTGAAATGGACCCCCTCACTGCACTGTGCAGCTAAGGATAGCACTAGTGTCAGTACTTCATTGGCATGATACTTCCTCATAATATTTACTTCTAGTATTTGTGCATAAAACTGCACAGCTTCATCCGATATAGAACTAATGGTGTATCCCCGTGACTTCTTCACCAACCCAAAGTTTCTCTTCATCTCGTCCGCGAGATTTTTCTCCTATGACCTTCCCACAAAAGCATCTGTGGATTTCACACCCTGATATGGTAGTGTTGTGATTTTGTGGACTAGAATATCATCAATTGGGATGGGCCCTCCCAGCCAGAGGCACCCATAATGAACCAACGCCAACAACTAGTTCACATTGATGGTATTAATAATGTTTCAACTAAAATGTGGGATGTACAACATGTTGAGCAACCATGCGCGCTCACAACCAGCCTCCCACTTCATCAGTTGAAGCCTTGTGACACATGCCTCCTCATTGCAGACTGATTTCATGTATTTAGTTGGTTCTAATTGTGGAAATTTCTCATGATCACCCAAATCCCAAACCTCCACTTTCAAAAATGGTACCTGGGCCAACAATTCTCCCTCAATAGTTACTTCCTTCAGTATAAATGGTGCGAATACCTTGAATTTCAATGCGTCATGGTCGTTAGTTACTTTGGCAGTTGTTTTCCTTTGGGTTACATATGGTGGAAGCCGAGAAATTGGCTCTACACCCTCTCATCTAATATTTTGAATCCCCACTATCATGAGGAAAGAGTTATTTTTGCGGTTGAATATTTTGTTTCAGACCTCTTGAACACATAACGACACAACAGATGGTTTGGTGATAAATGACTCAAAGTCGACTCCCATAACCCAGCTAAAGATGTTAAATGATCTCGGTCAACTGTGAGACAAGGGATTTCCCAACCCAGGTGAATGAATAAGTGTCGTGTTCAAGAGTGGTAGTAAGGTTTTATTTCTGAGACAAAAGGATATCAAACAGGCTCATTCTTCTCATTTTCCCCCACCATTTCTGGCAAGTACCTCTTTATTTTTTACAAGCTTGAGGAGGATAACATATGCTTGTTTGTAAGCTCATCCTTTGGATGAGTCCAACTTAGTTTTTGATGCGAAACCTAAGAAGGAAGGAGTGGTCCGTTCCTGTTTGTAATAGAACAGGTCCTTTACTGTGAAATTTTAACGAGTCCAGTATAGAGAAACTCGGCCTTTTTCATATTTAGAGAGTCTGAAAAACTTAGAAGACTCTAGATTGAACTTTTTCGTAAATTTGTGTCTCCTAAGCCCAAAAAAGTATAAAATAATACCTAGGAGAACCGCTTGATCTTGCAACCAAGGATATTTCCATAGTTAGTGTCTTTGACCTGAAAAGTAAAAAGCGATCAAGGACACATCGTTCTATTTCCAATATCGAATTTGAAACGACAAAAATCCGGCAATCTTTTCTTGTTTCTACGGTTAGAAAAGGGCTATAAGGGGACCGTCTTTTAATTCCGTTTTAACGAGTGTAAAAGAAACGCTCGGCAATCTTTTTCAGTTTTTAGGAGTCAGAAAAGGGCTTAAAAGATGACTCTGATGTTTGATTTGTGAAAAATGACAAGTTTTCCCTGAAAATCCCTTTGTCCTACACAAAAAGCGACACATTACTCATACCTGTTTAAAATGGGCAAAAATACATTGAAAATGACCTTCCATGGTGAAAAATAAACAAATTTAATATTTATTTATCCAAAAAACCTATAAAAAGACCTTTTACCATGTCATTTTTACCATTTTACTGTTGAGGTTGAAAAAAGAGCTTTTGGCAAGAAATTTCTCGTGCTGATTGCGGAAAATCAGACCGTCAGAATCGAACGCCGTCACCTCCAGGTAATCCACAACATCCTCCTCTTCAATTTCATCCGTTTACATTTCATTTTTAAGTTTTAGTTTTGTTTTTTGGAGGCCACAAGGTTTTAGGGTGCGCTTCTCGGTCGCAGGTGACCCATGGGTAACCTGCGTACCCGGACATTTTTCTTTTAAAAGAAATTGGTCGGGTACGCAATCTACCTTCAGGCCAGGGCGTACTACGCTCTGTTCACTGAAGGCGGGTGCCGTGACCCGTTGCAAAACGCACCCCAAAAACTCATAATTCTCCAAATTTAACCATTAAAATTTGATTTCAAGATTACTAAACGTGTTTATGATGTGTAGGATACCCACCATGCTGGATTGGAGAGAAAGGGAACACGAAGATGTTGATGCGGCCGCTTTAGCTCATCAACCAACGATTGATGCTTTACGAGCATGCGGGCTATACAAATACTGGGTCATTCCGGGCATGAGGGCCTAGGTACCATTTCTGGAGTGGTTGGTAGAGAGGTGGCACATTCAGGACGAGTGCTTCTACATCGGAGGCATTCAGCTCGAGATTGAGGCCTCAGACATATACTTCCTTACTGGTTTGCCTAACAGAGGTGAACACCTAGCTCTTTTCGGGACTAGGCCGGGTGGCCAATCCCTTACTAGCCTCCGGCTAGAGTGGTGTAACAACCAGAACCAGGATAAGGGGATTGAGATCAAATACATAATCCGTCCTGAACTTATGGTAATTGCCTTTACAGTTGCCAGACTCTGCGGTGCAGCCACTCTACATATGCTTACCGGGTCCCAGATGCGGATGGCGGTAGACTGCTTTCAGGGCACCATTTTCAACTGGTGCGAAGCTGTACTGGCCAATCTGAAGGGTCAGTTGACCAGGGCAAAGCAAGGACGACTAAAGACCTTTGGATATGGGGCTTTGGTTGTCAGCTTTGCCCTAGAG
>APFE031070049.1:0-14682 GCA_000404065.3 Pinus taeda
TAGGGTTTATGGTTTATAACACTTCAGTAAATTCTTTTAATAAACACTTAAATAAAAGTTAGAAAATCATTTTTAAAATGCTAAAAAATGTTGAGAGTTTAGGGTTTAGGGTTTAGCATTTTAAGTCTAGGGTTAAGGGTTTAGAGTTTAGGGTTTAGGGATTATAACACTTTAGTAAATGCTTTTAATAAACATTTAAATAAAAGTTACAAAACACTTCTTAAAATATTATAAAATACTTAGGGTTTAGGGTTTACAGTTTAGGGTTTAGGGTTAGGGGTTTATTGTTTAGAGTTTAGGGTTTAGGATTTAGGGTAAGAAGGTTAATTTTCTTTCTTTCTTTATTAAATTTATTTTATATTAATTATTTACATTTTAAAATTTAAATCAAATATTTTTTTTAATTAAATATAAGTAATTATATAATTTTAAATATTTATACTTATCTAAAATAATTAAATTAAAAAAATACTATCACTCTTACAATTCTTACATTTTCTAGTATGTTTAAACGAAAACCAATTCCCTTTTTTGTGCCAACAAATATGTCAGTATATTTGATAATATTACACATATTGACCGCGGAGAAGTTAATTTTCCTTATTTTATTATTATATTTATTTTATATTATTTTTTTCCGGAGATATAACTATTATAAAATATTATAATTGCTATTAAAATAGTATTTAATATTTACTATAATAAAATAAAGCTATCAATATTCATATTATAAATTTAAGTTCATTTATAATTTTAATCATTTTTATTTTTGTTTGCTAAGTTGTGTGAGTATTTAACATGGATTTATTTTCATGGAGTTTTGAATGGCTGATTTTCACATCATGAAGTGATTTAACAATATATCTCACTAGCATTTATTCTACCCCCAGTGGGAATTAATTATATTCATTTAAGAATAGTAATATAATTTGTTATATTTTTCACTACCCACCAGTGATAGAATAGACATTGACATGGTGTTGTCCTTATTAACATTTGTGACCAATGACCAATGACAAACAATGTACCTCACCCCACCCTTCTCTTTCCTCTCTCTCTCCCCCCTAACTCTCTCCTTCCACCCCTATATCCCTCTCTCTTCCTATATCTCTCTCTCCACCTCTCACTCACTGCCTCTCTCACCTCTTACTATTGTAATCCAACCCACTCTCCCTCTACCTCTTGCACTTCTCCTCTCTCCCTCCCCTCTTTATCTCGTGATATCTCTATCCCACTACTCTCTTTGTGCCACCTTCCCTCCATCTCCCTCTCTATATACATGTGATACTCTCTCTACCTCTCCTCCTCTCCCTCTTTATATACATCTTTCTCCCTCTCCCTCACCACTTTATATCCCTCTGTCTCCCTTTCCCCCCATATTTCTCTCTCTCACCCTCTCATTCTCTCTCTCCCCTTCTTCTTCTTCCTCCCTCTCTCTCTCCCCACTTCCCCCTCTTCACATCCATCTCTCTCTCTCTCTCTCTCGCCACCTCTCTTTTACACTCCCTCTCTTTATCTATCCCTACCTACCTTTCTCCCTCACATTCCCTCTATCGTCCATCCATCCCTGCATCCCTTCCCATCACCCTTTCTTCCCATCCCTTTCCCCCCCTTTCTCCCTCCTTCCATCACTCTCTCTACGTCCCTCTCCCTCTCCCTCTCTCCTGCTCTGTCTCAATCACCCCCTTTCTTTATCTCTCCCTCTGCCCCCTTTCTCTCACTCCCCCTCACTCTCTCATTCCCACCCTCTCTCTTCCTTCATATTTCTCTCCCCCTTTATATTTTTCTCTCCCTCTCCCGCTCTATCTTTCCCCCTCTCTCCTGCCTTCCTCTCCCTACCTCTCTCATTTTCCTCTCTTTCCATGAAACTTTCAACTTTCTTTGTCTCTCTCTCTCCCCACCTTATCTTTATCCCTCCCTCTCTCCCTCTCTTCTGTTATCTTCCTCTCTCACTCACTCCCAACCCACCTCTCTTTCACACCCTTACTTTATCTATATCTACCTCCCTCTCCCCTCTTCTCTCACTTTCCCTCTATCCTCCATCCATAACTACATCCTTTCCCATCACCCCTCTCTCTCTTCCTCCCTCTCTCCCTCCTTCCATCACTCTCTCTACATCCCTCCCCTTCTCTCCCACTATATCTCCATCTCCCACTCTCTTTATCTCTCCCTCTTCCCACTTTCTCTCACTCCCCCTCACTCTCTCAGTCCCACCCTCTCTCTTCCTTCATATTTCTCTCTCCCTCTCTATATTTCTCTCTCCCTCACCGGCTCTATCCTTCCCCCTATCTCCCGCCTTCCTCTCCCTACCTCTCTAACTATCCTCTCTTTCCACAACACTCCCCACCCGTGACTCTCTCACTACCCCCAACTTGTTCTCTCTCCCTCACCCTGATTTGTGTGTGTGTCTCTCTCTCATTTTCCTTCCCTAACTCTCTCCCTCTCTCTGCCCCCATTATTTGCAATCTCTCCCTCCTCTCTCTCCCCATTTTCTGATCTCACTATCTCTCTCTCTCACACACAAAAGCACAACCAATATATCCCATTATCTCTCCATCTACCCTTCTCTCTCCCCTCCCCCTCTTTCTCCCTTTCACTCTCTCCCTCTCCCTCTCTACCTGTCATACTCTCTCTCTCTCTCTCTCTCCCTTTGTTTTTGTCTCTCCATCTCACCCTCTCCCTTTCCCTCTCTCTCCCTACCTCTCTCTCTCTCTCTCCTTCTCCCTTTGTTTTTGTCTCTCCCTCTCACCCTCTCCCTTTCCCTCTCTCTCCCTACCTATCTATCCCTCCTCTCTTTCCTTGAAATTATTTAATCCCACCTCCCACACACTCTCTCCCCTCCTCCGCCCCCCAAATATCACTCTCCATATCCCTCTCTGCCCCACTTTCATTTTGTACCCCGCACTCTCCCAATCCCCCTCTCTAAACCATCCTCTCCCTCCCCACCTTTTTCTCTCTCTCACCCTACTTTGTCACTCTCTCCCTCCTTCCCCTCTTTGTCCCCATTTCCTGATCTCCCTATCTCTCTCTCTCTCTCACACAAGCACACCCAATATCTCTCGTTATCTCTCCATCTACCCTTCTCTCCGCCCCCCTCTTTCTCCCTTTCAAAATCTCTCCCTCTCCCTCTCTCCCTATCGTACTCTCTCTCCCTCTTTGTTTTTGTATCTCCCTATCCCCCTTTCCTTTTCCCTCTCTCTCCTTGCCTCTTTCTCCCTCCTCTCATTCCCCGATAATATTCTGTCCCACCCCCCACATGCTCTCTCCCATCCACTCCCTCCCAACTCTCACTCTCCCTATCCCCTTCCACCCCACTTTCATTTCCCCCCGCCCTCGCTCTCTCCGACTCCCCCTCTCTCCACCACCCTCTCCCTCCCCACTTTTCTCTCTCCCTCACCCTACTTTGTCTCTCTCTCTCCCCTTCGCCTTTCCCAACTCTTTTCCTCTCTCTCTCCACCTTGCTTACACTCTCCCTCCCCACTCTCTTTGTATCCAAGTCCCTCTCTCTCTCTCTCCCCCTCCTTTTATCTCTCCCCTCTACCCATGTCTCTCCCTCCCCCTTTCTTTCTCCCTTTCACACTCTCTAGCTCTCCCTCACTCCCCGTTGCACTCTCTCCCACTCTCTCTCTCTCTTTGTCTTCTCTCACCCTCACTCTCTCACCACTCCCCCATCTCTCCACCACCTCTATCTCCCTCTATCCCTATATTCCCTCCCCTTTCCTCCCCCGAAGCCCTCACTCTCTCTATCACCCTCCCTCTCATTCTTGCCTCGCTTCCTTCCCTCTCTCTATTTCCCTCCTCTCTCTCTTGCTCCTCCCTATCTTTCTCTTCTTCCCTCCTTCTAGCCCTTCCCTCTATGGATGTCTCTCCCTCATTCCCTTCGCTCTTCATCCCCCTTTGCTTCCTCACTCTCTTCTCCCCGCTCCCTCCAACCCTCTCCCCCTTACATCTCTCACTCTCTCACTCTCGCTCATTATGTAAGTATAGAAAACACTAAGGATAAAAAAAACTTACTAAGTATTTGAATTTATGAGCAGCCATATAAATATAATTTTTGTTTTCTTTACAATTTTTAATTAAAGAAAATGTTTTCATTTATTATACAATATAGATAAAAATAGTTTTTATTAAATGGATATATTTTGATATATGAAATTGCCATAAACTATGATAATAGATTTGGCTTCTCCTTTCTAAAGGGACAAAGAAATGTGTTATTTCTTTACATAAATATATTGAAATTAATAATAACATAAATTTTTTGGGAATTTATATAACTATATAATATTAAAAATTTATTATAAATAAAAAAATAAAATATATAAACTTATAAAAAATTTTGATAAAAAAAAATCAAATTCTTATATAATAAATTAAAATTTCCCATCCTCATTTTTTTAAATTTTATAAACCTCCTAATTGAAACTCATTAACCCCTAAAACCAATGAACAATTCCACTATATTTGTTGATAATTAGCCTGTGAAACTAGAATTAGAATTAAGACTAATAAACCAATTGCTTAATGCTTTTATATATATATATATCCAAAAATAGTTAAATAGGTATATATATTTATAGGAAAATTTGGATTTATTGTAGCTCCGCCTTTTCTAAATACCTGTGTTCAATCCATGTCAAGTTTAATGTGTTAGCTTGTTTGAATTTTTATTTTTTCACTGGCTGAAGATTTATTGAACGACAAGACAAATATGATGTAACGACAAGACAAATATGATGTAAGATGTTTATTGGATATCAAATTTTTGGGGTTTCCGATTTTCATTGCAGTAAGAAGAAATTTGATTAGATAGATTTTCATTCATAGTGCATAGGATGAGATGGCTGGTGATTAAAAGGTTGCAGTCAATTTCAAATAATAGAAAAATTCAAACAATACAAAATCTCGCGAGATTCACGGCAGCATGCGAGGTGCGGGCAAAGCTATATATGCAGAGAAGTGAGCTGCCTTTCAAGGCTATACAGGGTAGATAAGTGGAAGACAAGATATAGTAGGTATAGCCAGATAATACACGAGTCTAGATTGCTATTTTGAAAAGGGTGTTTGATCATTTTCAAGAATTCAAGTTAAAATGGGCATTACAGCTCCATTAAAGATTCATGGCAATTGTGATAAGATGCCAACGAGGGACAAAAGGCAATCAATCCCTCAAAACGAATATAATTTTTTCAGACCACCTTAACAAGCTTCGTAAGGAATCAAGGAATACAATGCAGCGAGTTTTCTATTGTACGGATATCGTTTATCAATTTAAAGAGTACGATATAAGATGATCATATGCGTAATTAAAACCCTGTGATGCAATAGATCGCCTTAAATCAGGGATCATATTGTTCACGAGAGCCGTTGAGATTGTGAGTTCTTTAAATCAAGATCATATTTACCACAACAACGCTATCAAATTCAATAGAAATCATCAATGAAGCCATTTCAGCGCAAACGCAGGTTTTAAAAGATTAATATCTCATCAATATTCAAAAATTACAATTGATTATCGATATTAAAAAATTACAATTAATTATCGGAGGGGAATCTGCACTCTCTAGTTCTTCTGAACATGATTTAAGGATACTTTTCTTTTTCCGGAATTTAAAATAAAAGAAGGAAAATTTACATGATTTTAACTTTTAGAGACATGGATTTTAAGAGGAAACCAAAATGTAAACTATTTCACTTTCGCTTTTCCTAAGACGCTTGATAAAAAAATTTAGAATTCACTTGAAACAAAGAGAAATATTGGGAGTGTAAACCTCAGGTTTTAAAAAGAAAAAAACAGCTAAATTTTGAAGCACTTAACCTAAAACTAACCTAGGCTTTCAGGAACATGGCCAACTGCAGACAGGAATGTGCGTAAATATTAATACAACAACATTTGCAGCCATAGATGTAAAATAACCATTTACACAAGAGTCTAGTTGTACCTGTGCAAGTCGAACTGGATTGAAGGTGTTGATATTGAATAGCTGACAAATGCAGGCCCTGCTTGTCACAGCAGTTTTTCGCTGGACCAAAACTAACTTGCTCGTGTTGTCAAGAGGACAAGCAAATGGCCAAGGAGCTGCCAAAAGCATCTCATATCTTTCTCTGCAAATCAAGCCTGTTCCCTTGCCCAGTCTCTTCTCCCCTGTGTGTGTCAAAGATATTACAGTCTCCAACACGATGACGGATAACACACTGAAACAACACACATACACAAAAGGAAGAACAATACATTGAAACAATTGACATACACAGTACAGACAGACAACCCTCCACAACACAACTCTGCTTTACAGTGTCAGTGAAAGAAAGACCTAACCAGAAGAATCAAGATGAAAAAGTACTCCAGTTTTCCCTCTAATTGAATAGATGTTGTAATTTTTCACATTCAAGCATCTAGAAGTCAATTTTCCTATAAACCAATTAGGAAAATAGAAATAAACCAATTAGGCAAATAGATAAGAAAAAAGAAAGTAGAAAAATAAATTACCAGAGACAACATGGGGGCCGAAGTAGTCCATCACCAAGTAGAGCTTTGCCACGGTCCGATCAGAGGAATACTGCTAGAAAATACCGATCTAGCCCGTTCCGTGCGCTGCCCTTCTCATAATTCAGAACGCTGAAGAAGGGATGAAGTAAACCAGTACCATACCATTTTGACTAGAAAACGGGAGCGTCTTGGGATGGCCAGATGGTTATAATCATTGGTGATAAAGTTCTTTATCGTCCAACGGCTATCTGTCAGAACCCTTGCACGCCCTTCTTGTAATCAAGGTGTCATTCTCATAATCATAATTAAAAATGGGTGAAAGGCTCTTCCATTCAGTTGGTTATAAATATGGCACGTTGTGATATTCAAGCTCCATTTATATGTCACCTGTTCTATACCCATACGATTTCGGCTGAAGCGCCGTCTGATTGAGTGATATTTATAATTACAACTCCAACGGTTATCTGTAAGAACCCTTGCATGCAGTTACGGTTATTTGTCAGAACGCTTGCATGCAGTTACGGTTATCTGTCAGAACCCTTGCATGCAGTTCTTGTAATCAAAGGGTGTCATTATTATATTCATAATTCGAAACACGTTGCCATTTTCAAACTTCACCTATATGTCCCTGACATCTATGTCGATACGCATATTATTTCAGCTAGAACGTTGGAGCCTCGTGGATTGAGAGAGTTATAATCTGCCGAGATAAAAGTTGTTCATCCTCCAACTGTTATCTGTCAGAACCCTTGATGTCATTCTTGAAATCAAGTGTCCAAGTGTGTTATTCTTATAATCCTTTAATATCGGTTTAATTACAATTTAATTATGATTTTAAAATTGGTTATTTGTCCGAACTCTTGACGTAGTTCTTGTAATCAAGTCTGTTATTTTTATAATCATCTTCCAATGTCAGTTTAATTACAATATAACTATTTGAAAACATTGTCCAGCAACAGGTTGAGGTTGTTAAATGATATTTCCCATTTAAATTTAAACTCATTATATAATTTTGAATAATATTTAAATTTATTTAAAATTTAACTTTATTTAAATTTAAATTATATAATAAGATATTTTTAAGTTCCCACTTTAATTAGCATCATACTTAAGTGTATAAATAAAATTTAACTTTAATTTTATTTAGTAGATAATTTTACAATTGATTTTGGTATATTTATTTATTTAATTAAGTTAACATAATTTTTTTATTAATATTTTATGACAATCAAGATATTTTAAATAATTAAGAGAAGTATTATTATTTTTACATGGAACATGTTAAATGTATAACAAATAAATATATTCGCAATGCTTTTTAGTCTTATTATTATTTCTACCTGAGACATGCTAAATTCATAACAAATAAATATATTTGGAATTTTTTTGAGTCTTATTATTATTTCTACATGGGACATGATAAATTCATCACAAATGAATATATTTGGAATGTTTTTGAGCCTTATTGTGAACATAATTATACATTTTCTTTTTCAGGCAAGAAATAATAATAAATTTATATTAATAAAACTAGTTTACATACACCAATAAAAAACTGAAAGTTCTATCATCAACCATCTACAGCATCCCATATAGTGAGTATATAGAGAAATATCTAAAGTAGGAGACCAACATAAAGGGCCATAATATTCTATCATCAACCATCTACAGCATCCCATATAGTGAGTATATAGAGAAATATCTAAAGTAGGAGACCAACATAAAGGGCCATAATATTGGCCACATATCCAACATCCAAAATCATCTAAAAATTCATTATGCCCTACCTAGACTACATTGTAAACATATTCCATGATCACCATATTTGTAATTAGTTGAGACAAAATAACGGAAATCAAAATATGGTGTAGTTGAGACATACCAAAACCAAAACCAAACCAATGTGGGGATAAAATAACATGGATAATCGTTTTATCGATGAAACTACCACTTTCGAAAATTGGGATTTCATGACTCCCTATAGTTGATGTAATCCCTTCTTAGAAAGTTTATATGCAAATTTTTTTTCTCTTGGCAGATGTGAGAGAAGGATAGATCATCGAAGAGTCCAATCAAGCACTGAATTCTTCTTAACCAATTTGAGAGAAAGGGAGATTTGAAACTCAATCTTTGTTTTTCCCATTCTATAGGTACTTTTGAGTCCCAAAGACAGACATGGACGTGAGGGATAAGTTGTGTACATAGTAAATAAGGCCCAATAAGGCCAAGATCTCCACTCTAGTATTGGTACCTTAACCCCAATTCTAGCAAAAATCGTAAGAGTGCCTCTAAGCCAAGGAGATATATGCCCTAGAACCACACAATGACTCCTCGATAGCTCCATAAAAAACAAACAATGAAATTTTGTCACCAATCAATAGACGTATTACCCTTGTTTATCCCCACTCTAGACACCCTATTAATGTTCTAGAGGGCTATATATGGTGTTATTATTTAGTTCTCTGGTGCTTCTTTTTCTTTCTCATAGCAATGATGGCTAACGTCCACTAAAACTCAAATAATATATAAAACATTAAGAAAATAAAAATATTTAACCAAAAATATTAAAATATAATATCATAATTATAATATTTCTTATTTAGAAAAAATCTTATTAGATCATATCTTTTATATTATATATATAATAAAATTTATTAACATCAAATTTTTAATCTAAATAAAATAAAATAAACATATTTATTTTAAATAAAAAAAGTGTTATCACTCCTACCATTATTAGGATTCTTACCTTTATCAATATCTTTAAACAAAAACCAATTTAGTATTTTCAAAAATTTTCAGAATATAATAAACCAAACTCTAGCATGTTTAATAATTTATTCAAAGTTAATGAATTTTGAGCCAACAAATATGTTATTATATTTAATATTGCTAAATATATTGTCCCCTAGAACATAATTTTTTTTATTATTATATTTATTTATATTAATATTAATTTTTTAAGTATATTGATTTATTAAAAAAAATATTTATTTCAAAATAATACTTGTTAGATATATAGAATATTTAGATTAAAATTTTATGTTTGCATATAATTTTAATTATGTTCATTTAAAAATAGCAAGATAATTTTTTAGATTTATTGGAAACTCTTTTTACCTCAATTTAATTTGTAAATTACATTTTTATGTATTATTAAAAATACACTAAAACTTTACTATATTATATATGATGATTCATTTACGTATAATTTTACTAAATTATATATATAATATATATATAATAATATATATATATAATATATATATATATATATTATTTAAACAATTATGAAATAAGAATAAAATCATAATAATAAAGAACATTTTAGGATAATATGAAAATCTTATTTTTTTGTGATTTTACTCATTATGCTAAAATAATAAATCTAGAACCTAAAGAAATTAATCCCCAGAACATAGATTTGGATCTATTTTCTTATCAAATATGTTGCAAATAACCAAGCTGAACATCCATGGTAACTTGTAAATCAAAAAATGCACCATTCCCTCCACTCTCTTTATCCATCTCTCACTCTCTCCTTGTCCCTCTCTCTCTTCCTTCTTGGCCTTTCTTCTCCCTCTGTAACCCACCCTCCCTCCATATATCTCTCCCACTTAGTTTTATTAGCATCTATATCTCTCCATTTCTCTTTCCCTATTAACATCGTCGTTATGCTTTATCTCTATTTTACTTGTTTTCTCAAGTTTTTTACTATATTTTATGTGATTTATAGGATTATGTCTCCATATTTCCCCCTCCGCCCCTCTCACATTATTCCCCTCTAAAACTTCTCTCTCTTTCAATATCCTCGTAATGATTTATCTCTATTTTATTTCTTGTTCCTAGGGATTTCACTATATTTTAGGTTAGTTACATTATTTCCTCTCCCTCTTCCCCCTCCCTCCTTCTCTCTTTGTTCCCAATCAAAACCTCCTTCATTTTCTCCTACATGCCCTATGGCTCTCGCTGTCTCACTGCCCCACAACCTCCTCACCAAAATCATTCCATCTCTGTCATGCCCTACCTCTCTCTCTCTCTCTTCCACCTATAATCTCACTCACTATCCATCTCTCAGTCCAAAATTCCCTTTGTGTCTACCTCTCTCCCTTCTCATCTCACTCCCTCTCTATCTCTTAGTCCCAAAATCTCTCTCTCCCTTCCCCTATTTGATCCTCTCTTTCACTTCTAACCTACCTCTCTCATCTCACCTAATCACTTGTATCATCCCCCTATGTCTCTCATTCCACTTACTCTCTATATCTCATTCACAAACTCTCTCTCTCCCTCTCCCCAAATCATTATATCTCTCTTTCTCTCCCTCACCCAAATATCTCACAATAGCTCCCTCTTTATGAAAAATTCCCAAAAAATTCTCTTGTGATCCCTCACGCTTCTTTCCCTATTATGTCCCCTCCACTATTCACCAAAACCTTCTATCGCTCTCCTATCTTTAGCTCCCTCTCCACCCTCTCTCTAGATATCCCACCACCACTCACCCATTATCTCTCCACTATCCTCTCTCTATGCCTCTCTCCCTCTCCCTCTGTTTCTCTATCCCTCTCCCTCTTCCTCTTTCCATCCCATACTCTCTAGCCCACTCTCTCTCTACCCATTACCCCCCGGTCTCTCTAAATTTCTAGTTTTCTCTCTTTTCTCCTCACACTTGAATTCTCTCAATCTTTCCCTCACTCACTCTATCCCTATTTCTCCCTTCATCACTCTCACACCTCCGTCTCTCCCTCTAAATTACTCAATCATTCTCTTTCTCTCTCTCGCCACACTATCTCACATACTTGTTGAGCTTCTCTTTCTCCCCATATTTCTTTCTCGTTTATCTCTTGTCTCCTTTGTCCCTCACTTACACTTTATCTCTCTGTATATACCCCTCTCTTTATCTACCCTCTCTCTCTCCCTCTCTCTCTCTCTCTACCCATCCCCTCCACTCTCTCCCTTATTTCCTCTCCCTCTACATCACTCTCTTCTCCCCGCAACTTCCATCCATCCCTACCTCTCTCCCTCTCTATCTCTCCCTTTCATGCAAATCAAAATTTACACTATGTTACACAAGTACAAGCCCAACCCAGTTTCTAATTCCTAAATGTATTTACAATTTAAAAAATTCTATGATGTCTATATATATATATATATATATTAAATTCTATGAATATCATTTTAAAGAAATAAATTATAATAATTATAAATTAGGTAACTAATATTCTCAAACATGTATATATTTAGCTCACTTGACTGAAATCACAAAATTCTTATTAGATTCCCGTGTATCACCAACTTAGTTTAAAAAAAATACAATTGTGACTTATATAAATCAATATACACACATAAATATTCCATCCAATCTTCTAATGACAAAATTAAGTTTATTTCTTCACTATATGTTGGGACTCCAATCAAAATTGTGTCATCAAAAAATTGTTTGTGAGAGATATAAGGCCTCCTCCATATAAACACATGAATTCCATATTTCTTTGTGAATTAGATACCTTAAAGGTTCTCCCAAGACCCTCGAGTATTAAGAAAAAAAGGAATGGAGAAATGGGATATGCTTGCCTTATTCCCATAAAATAATTGAAAGTGGAGTAGTGAGTTCTATTGAGAATGATATAAAATAATCAAGTGGTGACCAAGGAGTTGACTCACGTAGTCATGATTCATTGGAGAAGCCAAAAAATTTGAGTACGTGTTACAGGTATGAACATATTATATTGTGGAAATATTTTGAGATATCCACCTTAATGAGAATGCTAGATCTCCTATTTTTCTTTAAAGATTAAAAACATTTTAGAGTTACAATAATTCCATTACAAATTTGTTTGATCTATGACATATCTAGTTTTCTTTGTCAAGATGATTTCTAGAAATGGGGGCTTTAACTAACATGTAATTACCTTAGAGATGACTTTATAGCTTATGTTACATAATGAAATCAACCTAAACCCATCTAGATCACGAGCCCTATCAAATTTGGGAGATGATGTAAGAAGAATTGTGTTCAACATAGGGAATAGAGGTCTAGTACTTTTAAATTCCTTCACTAGAGGATAGATTTCATTTCCTAAAAAATACCAACAAGCATAAAATAAATTAGTAAATTCATTAGGTTTAGTGGCCTATTTTTGAGGAATAAAGGGTATCTCCATCATTAGTCTCGTATTGTGGTACTATTTCACTAAAGAGGGGATATTCTCTGTGATATCTTGGATTGCTTGCAATCTATTAGAGTTAGTTCTTTCAAAAATAACTTCTATAAGCACATGAATTTGTCCTATAGATCCTTGTGATTTGTGATATTTTCTCCTTATTTCATCATTGAGAGAGAATATTTCTTGTGGTTCCTATGCTTCATCATGGTTTTCTGGAATGATTTTTTCGTTTTTTCCTTTTCTTTAGCAAGTTAATTCTAAACTTTTACTTCCATAGGATTTCCTCTTATTTCCTAAATTCTTCTATCTAAGTGAGGTGATATCCCTTTTGTACATCATGCTCCTTTCTTATCAAAATGAGAGGTTATTTTATGCTTACATCCTTACCTATTGTTGTAGGTGTAGACTCCATTGGAAATCTTCGTTTATGCAACGCCAAACTATCTAATTAGATTCATGAACTAATGAGAATCCAATTCTATACACCAAATGCCTCCATTTTCTTCATTCAATTATTAGACCATATTAATGTCACTTCCTACTATAAATAGTTCATCTTACCACAATGCTTTGATATTGCCTAAATTATGTAGAAATATCCCATTTGTCACTACCATATTTCAAGTGTAGATATTCATATTACATCCCTTTTCAATGGATCCTACATAGAGAAATTTCCCTAATATTATTATAGGAGCTACCATCTAATCTATAATATCTACTTCATTTGAATTACATAGAATCACTGACCGTGTAGCTTGTCTTATCGAATACAATACTATAGTTTTACAAGCATTTCAATAGTAAAAGGCTATTGATTGTATCTTTTTACCTGAACACTTTTTTTCTTCCGACATGGCCATTGTAGGGATATCCATACTAATTTTATATTTGAGAAGAATTCACTTTCAATGGTAATTGAGGCACCGCACATTCCATGAAGTTTCCGACAACTCTATGAAGTTTCCTTTTTTTTAGAGGTTGCAAAAATCATCTAATTCAAAATTTCTTGATACAACAACAACCAAATTTTTAACATAATTTTGTCACTTTATACTTTATTATATATTAACTATGGACATTTTTCTTTTAAATATTAATGATTTTCAAGCAAACTTTCAAAAGTATTGATGACCCCATTTTTTTGGAGGGGTTTATTTTTTACACTTTAATTTTTGTTATGTTTTTAGCATGGATAATTACTTTTTCAAATGTTGGTTATTTAACAATTTTTTAAGTCTTCTTCTTATTCTTCCTTGAGATGTTAATTTTTTAAGCATTTTTCGGGTTTATTGTTTTTATTTTTCTTTTCATTTTTTTTTGTAAGGAAATTTTAAATTTTTTTTTTGCAAAGTTAAAAAAAGTCGATATTTTAAATCTCAGATTTTCATATTTGTGTATCATTAACATCAAATAATTATCAATAAAAAAGAAATAATGTTAAACATTTGAAAAAAAAAATGCACAATTTGAATATAGATATAATAAAAAAACACATTTTGGAACTTTTGTTTGCTAAAAATGGCATGTCAAATAAATGAATTTTATGGGAAATTTTGAAAAAAAAAAGACTTAAAACTAGCATTTTGAAGAATTTATGGAAAAACCTAATAATTTTCAAAGTTTTTTTTTCAACAAATAATGATTCACATAAAAATTACAGTGAAAATTAGCTAAAGAAATATTAAACATATAAAAAAGAAATTAAACACTTATTCTTATCACAAAATATCAAAGTCAGAACATTACAAGGATAACTAACAAACAATTATGAAAATTGACCTTAATTTTCAAGAATAACATAAATTTAATCAACAATATCATATAATCCATGTTCATCATCTTCTAGAAATTCATTATTGTCTTCTTCCATGGAATTTCTTTCTTCAGTTTGGCCATTTTCCTATCCTATTAGACTTTTGATGTCTACAAATTTCCAAAATTATCCCTTGCAAATTATTCCATCTAACAACGGTTGAGGTTCCTTTTCCTTTTTTGCCACAAGTGATTCATTAAAATACCTTTTCC